>JAYMSP010004615.1:0-15745 GCA_036897095.1 Plantago elongata
AATTTATACCGTCTGTTATTTCATATGTTACGACAGGACGAACCAAAGCAAAATACTTTTTCTTGCTAGGTGTGATCGCGTACCAATCAGCCCCTAAAAAATAGAACTATCTAATGAAATTGTGAATTTGTAATGCTATAATATTAACAAGGAAGACCTTGAAATATTATTTGGATTATTTTTTACACCGATCACTCCTTACACTAAGTATATCCAAGTTCATCACCATATACGAGCGCACAGGCACGGATCCACATACGTTTGAGGGACCGCAATCGCTGCCCCTTGATTTTGGACATAAAATGCCTATTATACCCCTTCCAAAAATTTAACGAATAGTGATATATTTAGCAAGAATGAATTATGAAAGAAATTGGTACAGCTCAATTGGTGCACTTATGTTCTATAAAGACTGCCCTTGCCAATTTATCACAAGTTCAATTATCAGTAGTGCTAGATCTTCCAACCATTTTGTTTATATTGTTTTCTAACATTTACTTGACATTTTTCATTGTTTATGATTCAATAACATTTTTTATTATTTCTCTCTTTTTTAATGTTGTTTTAGTTTACATTTCACAATCATATTTTATAAATACTTAACTTAATTTCATTTAACTCTCTTTATTTCTTTATTTTTTCTATTCAATGGTAAGTTCATTTACTTAATATACTTAAAAAATTATTCAATCTAAACAAAGTTATATTATATCTAATTTCTCCCGTTTATGAGCACATAATTTAAAAAATTAAAGTCTAAACATTGTTGTTTACTATGTGAGTTTTGAAAACGTAAATTTCATTAGTCATTAATAATGAATTTTTTAATTAAATTTATAGTAAGAAAATCGCTACCCCTGACATATATTTCTGCGTCCGTCCCCGCGAGCGCACACATGATTGTTAATAAGTGACGGTATTATACAAGGTTTTTTACTAGAGTTAACTCATTATAAGAGCAAGTAAAGTTGTCATTTTATTGGTTAGTTTTGGTAAAGATAGATTGTACGTGGGATATTACGATGACATGCATATGTGATTGGTGAAGTGGCATGCTATATTTAGTGGTGATTAGTTTTATGGGATTCTAGAACAAATGGTATGAACGATAATGAAAGCAGTGCAATTTGCAGATCCTATGACCAATCCCATAAGAGCACTATGAAAAGCGGAACTAACGTTCTTTCACATCACTAAAGGCCATCCAAAAAGCGTTGTAAATAAAAGTTAATCAAACGTAGTAGTTATTAATACTACAAATTACCACTAGTTTAATCAGTAAACATCGTTGTATTGTTTTAGCTAGTTGTCAATTATGAGTGATTAGAAGACAAAATCTGGCTGCCGACGAAAGAGTAAACAACGTTAGAGAATTGTGAAGTTTGAGGATATATTTGTTTGGTAGGTGGGATATTTCAATGCTGGTGACATGTGTCCATCAAGGTCGTGAGTCGTGACACTAAACGTTGTTTTCTATAATATTTTATTGTTAAGTTAGATAAATATCTAGCAATGAAACAAAAGTAGCAAGTTTGTGTATGGCGATGGCATCTTCTGAGTGATATAAATGGGAAGGAAGCAAAAGGCGATAAGGGTTAAGACAACAAACATACATGGAGAATCTAGAATTTGTCGACAGTTGAATCTATGCTAATTATTTGTTTCTTTGACCGTCATGGCATATTATTTTTATAGTCTTAATGCTTCATTCTAATTTTAGTGTTATTTTATTGCTTTATATATGTTGATGTGAAAAATAAGACGTTTTTCTTTCCTAATATTCATGGAAAAATGTTTTAAAGTAATTATGTGAAGTTTCACAGTTTCAAGTCAGATTTATAGAGTTTAAAGGTCTGAGAACATTACTCATATTAACAAGTTGCACATTTATTTTCGAGAATCCATCTAAAAGAATTTCAGAGTTAAGCGTGATTGCTCTGGAGCAATCCTACGATAAGTGACCAACCGGAAAGTATCACGATTGACGCATGAGTGATGTCAAAGTGCACCAGAAACGGAAAGGATTCGTGTTGGTACAATGGAACCTGTATATCACCACGAGAGCTGTACATGAATAACCGCACCGGCCTGCACGGGGCCATATTGTTTGCCGAGTCCCAATGGGGGCGCCGTGTCACGGCGCGTAAAGCGCCTGGCACAGCGCCTGGCAGCACGTGCCCCTTCCTTCTTTTTTTTTTTGGTTTCTTTATATTTTGTCCAATTTCAAACGCGAATAACTCGAAAAATATAAATGTAAAAAAAATTACCAACGGATTCGTCTCTTCGAGATTTACGAATAGAGACCACTCTCGATTATTTTTGGATCATTCCATCTTGAACTCATTTTCTCTCTCAATTAAACTTAAAATTATAAAACAACCTCTAATAATTCAATTTTATTAGTTTCAACTTCTAAACACTATTATAATATATTAAATATGTTTTTAGCAAAAAAAAATTTCTTTTAATTTTAAACCTTAAATAAATTATAAAACGACTTAAAACACTGCAATTTCATTAATTTAAACATCTAAACACTCTTATAATATGAATAATATGTAAAAAGAAATAAAAATAATTTAAAATTTTTGATAACGTGGCGATGACGACGCGTCACCATTGAGGGTGGTATTACAAATTCTATAGTATCACTATTATTTGAACTAATGGGATAAAGTATGTTTGGCATCAAAATTTAATTATGTTATTTTAATTCAAATAGAATTTTTGTGTGAATTTTATGCATAAAATTGCAATTGAAATTGAGATATTAATTAAAGGAAAACCAGTTTGGCCAATCAAGTGACTATTACTAGTTATTTTCCCTAAATTATCAAATCACAATATAAACTCTAATCCTTGTTTGGAAACAAAAACCTTGGTTTGACGCTTTGGTATCAACTGCTGGATTAAAGTTCAAAACAAGATTAAACAACCGTAAGTCTATAAGTTGAAAAGATTTGAATTTATGAGATTCTTCGTGGAAATTCAGTGCACGAGAGCTGGGAGTTGAACTCTTTCAGTTGGAAACTTGCGAAATTGGGCTATAGGCCAGTAAGTTAATTATTAGTTTCTTAACCTCCTAGGTTACCTGCCCAACTTGGATTTCATCGACAGAAGGAAAGATGTTATCGTAAATAAAACACACAATACAAAACAGAAAGTGACACAATAATTCAGTGCTATTTTGTTCTAAACTTGAATATTTCCTCCTTCTTCTACAGTTCTACCAGTAGTTATAATATTCCCGACGAGTACTACTACTTGTTTTGTTTTGTGTGTATTTCAAGGATCTTGTTGGTTGAGAAATAGATATTTAAATTATAAGGACCAACTTGATTTGAGGTATAATGTTGTATTTGAACGTTGATCATATTCGATTTAGTGATTAGTATGGTGTGTTTCGGTCCAATGTATTTGAAAAAGTCCGCAAATTAAGAAGAATTGCATTTAAAAACACACCACTAATCGCATTTACGATTAAATGGTCTGGCTCATGTAATTCGAAATACATTTTTCACACTTTATGTATATAATAATGCCATATAAATAAGATAATAATAATGATATAATGATACATGTTATGGATAAATGTACATTAGTTGTATTAGTTAATGGATGAATAAATTAATTAATGTTGTTAGTAGTTAATATGGATCAGTGGGTGAGAGGTTACAAGGTAGTGGATAAAGACTTTAATATAGACAAATAGTGGAGATGGTTTGTCTCTTCATATCACTTTTCACTTGTATAATTACCCTATTTGTACTCTCATTGTATTGAACACACGAGAATGAACTCCCCATTCTCTCTATTATATTCTCTACCCTCTTCATGCTCTTCTCTCTTTTTCTCTCAACACGTTATCATCACGATAATACTCAACCAACTGATAGAAAATGTGCACTACGATCCGAAAGGAAAAGCTAGAAGAAGAAGAAGAGAGTTCCAATTGGTAGTGAATGATGATGATCATGAATACGAGATTTCTTATTACATCATCCCTCCATCTCTTAATTTCATATACGTTGATTCATTTTATTATTTTACGTTTGTGATTGTATACTAATAATTTATTTGTTTTTGTAGTTTCATCCTGAAGATGCATGAAATAACTTTAAACGATGGCATATTGATGGCATACTTAAGTTAAGATCATGACAAAGAATTTTGATCGGAGATGACATGGTGATCACTTACGAGTTTTGAGTCATGGAGCTTACATATGAATATGATATCATCAATTGAGCTACATATCCTTTGGAATGGTAAAACTATTACTTGTCATCTTTCGAGATAAGCTATTTAGTTTATAATTTACTTCCTTGAATTTCTTTTTCTCATCATAAGGTATTATGTATCTAACCACTCTAATTTTCTTGTTAATGGTGAATAATATCCAAACTCAAATTTTGGAAGAAGCTTTTCAAGTGGTGATAAAGTGCAAAACCATATTCCCCAAAGTGAATATGTGATAAAAGCATAAAGCCAAGATAAGGAATATGTGATATATATGTCCACCATCCTCGATGGAAACTTAAAAGGTTGAATATCTTACCATCAAAGATCCACAAATCTTAATTCTTATTATATAACCACCAAAAGCGGTACAATGATTGATGGTTGTTAAAATATATGTCCACAGACATATCATGGATCATGATAAATCCATCAACGCATGGTTAATATTCAAACGATAAATCCATCAACAAATGATTCAATATTCTAGCTTTGATTCGCTAGACAAAGATGGTATGCACACCCATATTAAACATATTTTATTGATGGTAATGCAAAGAAAGTGATAACTTCCAACCTGAAGTTGGTAGTATTAATATGATCAAATCATTTATGATGTGAAATAACCAACCAACAAGGTTGAGATGTATGCAATGTTCAAAATCGTTTATATCATGAGACAGTTTCTAATGATGCCATGATAATTTGAGGGGAGCATTATGTTCAAGTGTATATATGCCTTCCAAAATATTAATTATGTCGAGAAGACATAACACAAGTGCAATACGTGATTTCATCATCATACAAGAGTTTGTTTGTACTCTAATGAATCTGTGCTCAATGATATATATTAGACTAAATTCCTAAAGTAATTGATATGATCAGTCTCGTTAATGAAAGGCACATCGATTGTGTCCAATGTCGCACTATTGAAAAGCCAAATCCATATGATTATGTGTTGAGAGCTATCTTGTGTTGTATTTATTATTATGACAATACATAACAATGAGATTATGCATGGAATGAATATCTTGAATTAACAAAAGTCACACTTTTAAAGTTGACAATTATTGATGTAAACGTGGTATTTACCCACAAATGTTATCTTCAATTTGAGGGCAAATTTATTTCCATCACAAGAAAATCTAACTGTGCAAATACCCACTATCATATTGGACTCCGCATAGAACTAATGCTTGAAGCATATACAAGTTGTATGCATACATCGATTTATAAGCTGGACATTATATTTTAATGAGACAACATTATTCATATCTTTGATAAATGTGATAAGGTCATGAGACTTATTGGTCTAACCCTACAATATTATGGAGTGATGTTATGAAACTTGAAACTACATGATGTTCCAAGCATTTTAAAAGTTCTTACACATGAAGACAAGTTATATATTACAGAAGCTCTTCTCCGCCATCATCTATGTGAAGAAGATTCCATTCAAGTACAAAAGATTTGAAGATTTACTCACCAAATCCGGTCAAACTACACTGGTAGACGTGTTTCGAGTTCCGGGCTTGAAAACGTAGTTTGACCAAGCCAAACGCGCTTCCAAACCAAGCAGGCCCTAAACGAATTCAAAATATGCATTCGACAAAATATGTACTTTAAGGATCGTATTGATTGGTCATTCACAAAATGTACATTCACAAATTAAAGGTCCTACATACTTCTGGACTAGTTAAAGCCGCTAGAGAATGAATATCATCACCATTAGACACAAATGTGAAGCATAAGGACAAGTGCGCTCATTTCAACAAACTGGGATTTGTCTATACAATGTCATGTGCATATCACTACCACAAGGCTTCGTTTGGTTCGCCGGATTTTAGATTTCGTTTTGGGGTTAAAGATACAAATTCAGATTTTGTTTCTGGGTCTTAGAGTTGTGGATTTGGGCTTCAATTCCGGTTTGGTTCATTAATTTGACATGGGTTTGAGTTGGATTTGGTCCAAGACCATTTATATTGTTTATTATTTGGTTTGGTGAATTTGGGGTTAGTGAATTATTTGCAAAGTCCACTACTACAAATTGTCCATGTCCTTCTTAATTGTAGTTTGGGAAAACAATATTATAAACTCTATTTATGTTTTATTGAAGAAACGTGAATTTCAGTAAATTATTTGCAAAGTACACTACTACAAATTGTCCATGTCCTTAATTGTAGTTTGGGAAAACAATATTATAAACTCTATTTATGTTTTATTGAAAGACAAGAAACGTGAATTTGGGGTTAGTGAATTATTTGCAAAGTCCACTACTACAACTTGTCCATGTCCTTCTTAATTGTAGTTTGGGAAAACAATATTATAAACTCTATTTATGTTTTATTGAAGAAACGTGAATTTCAGTAAATTATTTGCAAAGTCCACTACTACAAATTGTCCATGTCCTTCTTAATTGTAATTTGGGAAATAATATTATAAACTCTATTTATGTTTTGAAAGACAAGAAACGTGAATTTTAATAAAATTGAAAATTGATTTTTTTAAAAGGAGTTAATTGAAATGAAATTAATTATAATATTATTTATTATTTTTATCAAATTTATGTACGCAAATTATTCAAATGGTGATATCGTACATAAACATTTTTGACAAAATTTATGTTGTTTGATTTTTTTTAAGTTCTCGTCGTATAAATAGAGAACACTCTTACTATATATTAATTTTTTAAATTTTGTACAATTTTTATACTCATAGTAGCATAATCCTTCGGTACAATTGTATATATGTGATTAGCCTGCAAGTTACGATAATTATATAATTGTCAAATATAAATGTATTCATGTACAATGAATAAAAATATTGCAACTACTATATAGTTTTTTTTCTTCATAATTTATAAAATATAAAATATAGAAATATAAAAGTTATGTTGATTTTCATGTTTTTTTTTGTCTTCTAAAAATAAAGACCACTCTGACTATATTTTGATCATTTTAAATTTTACAACTTCTACACTCTTTTTTATACAGAATAGTAACATAATCATTCGGTGCAATCGTACCTATGTACATATTTAACTGTACTTTAATGCATAAGTTGAGATAATTATATATCCATCGTTGTAAATTTACAATTGTATCAATGTACATAGAGTATAAACGTTACAAGAACTACTATATATATAGTTACACTTGTGCCTTAGTACAATAACCAATGGATTGTACTTCTGTACATAGAAGAGTTACACCCATGATCTTTTTTAAATACTTAATATATCATTATATTATATAGCGTTTGAAAATTGAAATAAATGAATTTGTATTTATAAATATACATATTTAATTAATAGTTTTAAAAGCGTAGAATTTATAGAGTTCGAAATATATTTAAAAGTTGTCTCTATCTGTGGAGGATGAAAAAATATGAAAATCAGTATGACTTTTATATTTTTATACCTTATTAAATATTAATGAATGAAAATAAGAAATAAAAGGAAAAAAAAAAGAAAAAAAAAAAGAGGAGTATAATAAGAATCAATTACTATATCTCAGCACAAAACGACAACATAGTTTGAGACCATGAGGGGCACTTTCGTCGGTTTAGGTAAAATAATGATGTCCCAAAAATTCAAAAAAAGGCATGGACTTTTTTTCAGATTTGGGTTGATTGGGGACCGGATTTTAATTTTCCACACAAAATCATTGCACATGGCCTGATTTTTCAACATGGGTCTAGACCTTAGCTTAGGCCCAAGAGAAAGTTGGGTTTCATAAATTCGGTTTTGGACCACGACTGGACATTTTCGACCAATCACATGCTTGCCCGTCTCCAAATTTCGAATAGCTAGCTCTCCAAATCCACTGCAAAATGCGAAACAAATCGGATATTTTGGGCTTGAAACGTGTCTAAAGTCGGCTTTATGCAAATCAAACGAAGCGTAAAGGGGCTTAAAATACATGCAGCCGTCTTAGCAGACATTTTTATACCAAAAGAAACATCACATTCCATACAGAAAAGTACTTATAGCTTGAGAAAAGGCATGATTGATTGTTTAGACATGGTGCATGGAGGTCTCCTCTTTGCTATCTTCACTGCTATCTTCACATATACTGCACTCTTTCACATCTCCCATTTTGCAAGAATCCGCGTCCTTGTCACAGTGTCCGTTTCAGGCATGATTGCGAACATAATGGTGCTTCTTCTGATGTATATCTTGGCCGTAACCAATTCCAACGCCAACACTGAAACCAATTCCAATCCCAAACACTGTCAGTCATCACCCATATTTGCAACCTCCATCACTAAATAATTTGATTACTCATTGGTTGTGGATTGATGATGATAACCTGCAGATGATGGTTCTGGTATTGGCCAGAGCCCAGAGGGTTTTCAGTTGCACGTCACTGATTTTCACTCTCCATCACACTTCCAATACCGGCCCATCTCCGGAGTCCCATTCATTGGAACGTCCACTGTCAACATGCTACTGTTTTTGGGTCCCTGGTTTCTAGTCATTTATTGTTATTGTTAAGGGTTGGTATCGAAGTTGAAGTTTAACAAGTGATTCGCTTACTCGACAGGGTAATTGCGTTGAGCTTGTACACCTAACGATCCGTGTCTAGTTAGATTGTACTCCAAGGCTCGTTAATGCTCGTCATTTTAGTTCATTTATAAGTATTTCTTATGTGTATTTAATATATTTAACATTTTTTTCCCTCAGTTCGCATTTGTGCTTGTCACTTTTCACTGGGTCTCGAGTTCACTTTTGGGCTAGTTTATATAACGGATTCAACAGAGAAATTGCAACATGCAAGTTTGGAGATTGATAATGATACTGTCGATTTTCTATGTTGCAGCTTGATCTTGCAGCAACATAGGACATCAATACTGTTGAAAGTTGGAACATCAAAGAACGCCTCAAGGAGAATGAATTATCAAAATTCACAAGTATTCAGTGAGAATATAAAGAACAGGGATCTTATATCAAAGGAGCATAACATAAACAAAACAATTTTACATATTGAGCATAAAAAGCCAGCTACAACCTGAGGTATAATTTGCAGAACAATCTAAAACCTACCACAGTATGTTCAGCAAAACTGCAACTGGTGGTCACAGCAAGAAAACCATTCAGCTAAGCTCACCGTCAAAAAATATAGTTACAGGGAAACAATATTTAGATCGCAGGAACTAGACGTGGGACATTGCCTCAAGAATCAGAGACTGTTATGCCACCCTATGATGATGCGGTCATGTAAGTTCCATTACTATCCCAAGCAATACCAGAGAAAAGAACTGCATGCTCCTGTTATTACTTGATGTGAAGAACGTTGTAAGAGAGCGGGGAGGAATTGCTATAAACAGACTATCAATTACACGCTTTGAGATAAGCATCGACATTATTCAGCACTGTCTATGGTCCCAGAGACATTTATTGGTTTGGTACCAGTGTCGTATGACGATAGAGCATTTCTCTACAGGAATATATGCAACAGTTAAGAAAGTCAAGTTCAATGCATCACAGCTTCAAGATTTTAAAAAATTACATAATCCCCAATCCCGAGAAAATTATTAGTATTGTGCATGAAATTCATTTAGATCCAGCTTCAATGCATGTTATTACAGAAAATATATAACATACCCTCCCACAAAGCACTATAACTATATGAGCATATATTAAACATGGCATCTAATGTGCACAGGCTGCATCGTATAGTTGTCATTGATCACATAATGGCTATTAGTGGAAAGGAAACATCGAAGAGTTAGATGACATTAAAAGGGTAATAAGAAGACTTACAATTGGCTCAAAGTCGGGATTGGATAAGTTGATGGTAAGGTTATTCATCAACAACAAGACCTGCATTTCAGTACGAAGCAATCAAATTCTCTCTACATAAACTAATTCCAATTATGTAACGTGATTTTGAAAAATAAAATAAACATAATTTATTTATTTTAAAATTGAAGTACAAAAAAGCATCAGGCAGAAATTTTTCTCTGATTTAATTTTAGCAGAGACCTCAATCAAAAGCATGAAGCAGAACATAAATTGAGCTTGAGTGGCAGCCAGGCTTACCTAAGGCCCTCTGCAGCCCGACCACCAGCGAGGAACCAATTTTTTCTGGTACCCTAAATTATTTCAGGACCTACTTATAATGCAGAAATTTTTTGTTAAGGTTTTTTTTATGCAGGATTAATTTTTTTTCTCATTAACTTAATATGGGGGGCACTACATAAAGGATAATAAAAGGTAGATATACGTACATCCATGACTGTAATGAAACTTTATTACAATTGTTTCCCATGCAGCAACTCACCGTCTCAAAATTAATGGGATCCATCTCCTTGAGTTTGTGCATATGATCACTACCTTCTGGATCAAAGACACTCCCAATGAAGCTATAGACTTCCGCAAAATCTGGTATACCTAAGAGGAAAACAAAATTTAGACCCTGTAACTATGAACATAAAAATTAATTGCATGCAAGTCCCTACTAATGTTTATTAGAAAGAGATTAAGCAGTATTAATCCTCTTTATCTGTATCATCACAAAGTATTGCGACAACAAATGTTCACTGTTAGACGGTCATAACTCATATGGAAGCCAAGTGGCATGGATGACCAACACAGTAATTTTGGCCACACAGAAGGATTATATTATCTGACAACAGCCACATTAAAGGACTATATCGAAACATATGCCACACTACAAAAATATATCCAGAATTTTCCCATACTTTCAGGTATGGACTTGAAAAGTATTGTATACTGAGATGTTGACGCATCAAATGTATGAACACAAATAAGGTGGTCAGCTAATTAGTAGTTTCTGAGAGAATATATCTTAATGCAACTAGTGCAGTGTTTTATTGACCATGAACACATTCTAACCAAAAACATAAAACTGCAAATATTCAGGGGTCAAGTGGGCAATTTCAAACAGAGAAGTAGGAGACTAGAACAAGTATACATAAAACAAATGCTTTCATGAGTAGAAAACTGAAGGCATTAAAGTGTACCAAATGGCTGACATAGATCAACCCAAGGTCAGTCTATCTTATGACTAGCTTCAATGGAACCACTATAAATACAGTAGATCATTAACTGAACTTGGACCGAGTCGATAGAATATAATGAGAAATGCGAGAAGAAGGTACCAATAGCATCTTGATTATTCTGCTGTAAAAACTCGGTACTTTGTGGCATCCTGGGTGAACTTAAGAGCTCGCTCGTACTGCAGTTCGCTGTTGCCTTTGATCCGTCAGCTGAATAAATAAAATTTTCATTTCATGATAAGTGGGGTATGTCTAAGCATGAGTTCTACTGTTTTACTACGATACTTTCTGTCATTTAACAAACTAACAAGCATAAAATTTAGACATGCTTTCAAATCTGAGCATACTGCAGTCGTTTTCTAATGGCATTGTTCCGCTCAATGGGTTGTTTATAAGCATGGAAGCATCATCCCACATTGGATACCGAGGGGCAAGAGACACTGGTGAAGATGGATAAGCCATAGATGCATGCAAGGGAATCAGTACTGCCAGCACAACAGAGAAAAATCAGAATAACTTCAGGTCACATAAAATGTTTTTTAGGTTAGTAGACACTAGACAGACCATTTTTCGGTGCCTTCTGTGGATACGGATGGGCAGCTTTACGCTTAGGACGAGGGGGAGGTACATGTGCACCAGTCCCATTCTTTTGGACCTTCAGAAAGTACTTTTGAGCATGACTTCGAATCTGTCACATAAATTTCAAACGAACATATCAATATGTGCAAAGATTATATTGATAAAGCCAGAGTGCCAGATAAATTCTGAAGCTAAACAAATCACAAACATTGAGTGAAAGTTTTTATGCTAAATGAAGGCAGGGGACACAGCCATTATCCATCTTTCAATCATGAAATTGGAGCTTTACAAAACTGTCATACGAAAATGCTAATCAAAGCGAAAAACGCCCTAAGCTTCTAGGCCAACACTTCGTACTTCCTATCCCTATGAAGCATATGACACAGCCACTCATACCACCCAAATTCACAAACTCAAGTACCATCCAGCATAATACTAACGAGAAGCAGTTCAATCTTCAAATACACATAATTAACGATATAGAATTGAGGAAAGCACGGAACGAAAAAGAAAATCACCATCATCAGTTGAAGAGTATGGTTGAGGGATCAAGGAGACACCTGTATTACTGTCTTCGAAGCAACGAAATCTTCAATCTTCTTCCAATCCCGGTCGAACCTGAATAATTTGACAATGCCAAAGCTATCAGCTACTTCCTCTCCCAAACAATAACCAATAAAAACCACAAACATGTCATTTCCATTAACCGCACTTCAAATTGATCATTTTCACCAAAACAATCAATCCACCAATTCAACAAATTGAGCATGAATCATCTAATTTTTATTTTATTTTTGAAACAACAAAGGTGACTCGAACCCGACCTTAAATGTGCTTTGTTGTTAATGAATGAATCATCCAATTGACTTAAAAAAAAGCAATACTAGTTCGTTAAGAGTGAGAAAGAAACTTAACAGTTGCAGAGCTTCAAGGAACTTATCATGCTCTTCGTCAGTCCAGCTTTCTCTGGACTTGGTAATGGTGTAAGGCTTACGAACCTTCTTTCCGGAAGCTTCTCCAGGTGGCGTTTGTGGCAGTGGGTTTGATGAGCTGGAATTCATCGTCTCTCGTTGGAAAATGCTGCTTCTTCCTCGAGTTTTGCAAGTGAGAAACTGTTTTGTTCTGGTGTATGAAGGGAAGGGAAGCTCAGTCAGGTCAGGTGAATGAATATCGACCACAGAATAATTCTTCCTTTTGAAAACGGGTCCAGAAATGGTCGTTTTCTGTGTACAAGGAACAAGTTGCAAAGGAGAACGGATAGGCTAGCCACCATAGCATTGTCATGAGTCATGACCTGATCCAACGACTGAAAAGTGCTACATTAACTTGTGGCTGTTAGCATGACAGGTCACATGGGTCGTGGGCCTAACATGTGCAAATGTGTTGTTCGTGTCCATTGACGCCATTTAGGAGTCAAATGTTTGTGTGGGCGGGCAGGCAGGGTTCGGTGTGGTTTAAATGTGTAAAGTGTGTATGCCCCCTCAAAGAATGAGCAAATATAATACGATATCTAGATAATGTATTTAAAAATAAATTAAAAATCATCAATTTTCTTACTTATTTCATTCCACTAAATACTTTTCACTTAATCTATACATAATTTTAGAAGTTTAATTAAAAAATTAATTTATATAGATAAAGTGATAATTGTATACTAGAAAGTACTTAGAAAGAGAATTGATAAAATATATAAGAGAATGATTAAAGTGTTAATAATAGAGATAGAGGATTTCCATACAAGTAAATTGAAAGTTTTAAATAAACGCTCAAAATGTAAAACGAAATTTTTTTACTTGAATGGAGGGAGTATTAATTAATATTGGAGCATTGCGCTAAGCACAGTGTCCATATTGTTAACAATATATTGCATATGTTCCAGTTTCAATTACCCATGCCTTTGGACATAAAATTTTATTTTTAAACTGAATAATGTAAGACAAATGTTAATGAAGTACGACAGAGATTGAATAAATAGTGAAAACAATATGAGAGAGGTTTTTCTTTAAAGAATTAAGTAATTAAAATTGAAACGTTTCGAAATGAAAAGCGGAAGATTGAATTCGTGATGGGGTAAGTATGTATTTGTTTTAATTTTGATTTATTTTATGTTGTGAAACTAGGATATATGAGAAGAGAATTGCTAAACTTCCAAGTGCATGCCATTGTGTTTTTTTTTTCTACCAATTGGGGCTCTCCCTTCACTACCCAGTGCAATGGTCTATGTACCGTGTTTATAACGAATCATTTTATTACAGGACGCTAACGATCGGTACCAAAAATTTTCGTGAATTTGATAGGAAGCCGTCCAAATTAAAAATCATCCTCGTCATTACAAGATAATTATATTCTCAACTGTTACTATCTATATATAATCTATAATCTAAAGAGCAGTTTTTATTCCCAAATATTTATATAGCACTTTGCCCTCAAATGAATGTGAGAATTTCTTCCAATATATTTAATTTATTTAACAAATTAAAATACAAAAAATTGCAAGTATATATTCTTATAAAACATTCACGCGTGAAGCGGTGAAAAAATTAGGAAGATAACTAAGCATTACTCCTTTCATACCCCTCCTCTTTTATTATTGTAGACGCTCAGAATCTACAACACGAAAGAAAATGTTGGAACGTAAGATCCAAAGGGGACACCGGTGTGGTGCCGACCGAGAGGACTCCGACGCTCAAGCTAGTGAGTCTGGAAGATGTGAAATAAACTGTAAATAAAGGAAGGGAGGACTTATCCTAATTGAGAAGGTGTAACTCTTTTGGCGTCTAGGAGGAGTCAGCTAGATGATCGGTCGGCTAGGCGGATGGTTGAATGGCCTATGTGAGGTCGGATGGACGTCAGAGGATGCTGTGATGATGATTAGATGATGCAGTGATGGAGGTTATAGAAGGGGTGATGTTCAGAAATCAAGTATGGAGGAGACGATTGCAGAGAGAGCTTTAGTTGATATGGTTCTTCTAGTACGTGTAGTTGCTAGATATCAGATGTCCCTCTAGGGTTTATCTCCTCCTCCTTTTAAACAGATCGTTGTAGCATCTCCTAACGGGTTGTTCTCCATCAATCCCTTATTTGTCGGGATCTAGTTGGAGAAGGATTCTACCTCACCTCCAAGTCTTAGTAACTGACTCACGGAGTAGTGGGAGATCATGGAGAGGTTGGAGAATGGTTCCTCCACTACCTCTAAGTTCCCACCAGTAGGTCCATTCATTAGCCCTTGGGCTTGTGTTGGCTTATTGAGCTGCATCTTAGATGAACTGGTCCAAGTAGATGGATCCTTATAATTTGGTCAGGATGTCTTCAATGATTATTGGGTTGGCCCAAGATACTGATTACAATCCATCATATAGATTAGACCTTATTGTTGGGTCTATTTTATTTAGCAAACGGAAATCCACCCAAGTATGAATATTTTATCGAGTAAATGGGCCTTGTCTAGACGTGTCCAAACAGTTGGACCGGTTTTAGTCGTAAAATAAGTTCAGAGCGAATTTTTACCAGTACAATTATAACTAGTACTACCCCGTGACGATGTCACGGTATAAATTACTTTAATAATAATAAAAAGTGAGTCGAGAAAATAAGTTAGTCAAATCCATATAAACAACGTTAGTCGTGGTGTCGGTTGTCCATAATCGTTTTTCTCCAATATCATTGAGTCTTTATTTATGCTAATTTCATAAAATGTAAAACTACGACTCATGATGACGAATATGCTTGGTAAAGGGTAGAATGCAGCCTTAACCCGTTTGGGACCCGACTGGTGGATAACATACATTTTGAATCGAGTCTTACCGTACACAACATGTTAAAATTGTATCTCTTAAACCGAATCAAAATAAAATACAAAAGTACAATACAAACAATACCCCCCCCCCCCCCCCCCACCGTCAGA
>JAYMSP010004616.1:0-15744 GCA_036897095.1 Plantago elongata
CCCCCATAATCATCTTTATAAGTAATCCGCATTTACTCTTCTTCAAGGTAAGTAATCTACTTCCACTATATTTACTCCACTGGAGCTCCGATGTTCGAGTCAAGACAAATCGGTCTTAAAGGGGGTTAATCATCGCTTTCCTAAGTTATACAGGTACATTCTTAAAAAAAAAAAAAAAAAGAAGAAGAAGTTTCATAGGTACGAATTGAAATTAAAATGTGCATTTCCCGACCTAAGGTGATTTTTACCATCGAAGGAAGGACTACATTATCAACTAAGACAACGACGAATGCTGACTAGCAACAACTAGTAGCAAGGTGATTCATATGAACTTAGACTGCCCATTGTGGGCAGCTGTGGAAATCAGTCGCGGCGCGGCGGCTGCCGCGACCGGATTGTCCATTGTGCGCAGTCGAGGAGCAGCCGTAGCCACTAGCAACCGATCGAGTTACCGTTTTGGGGCTAGCCCCACTGTGGGTTAGCCCCAAAACGGCTAGTGTCCCAGCCATTGGGCTAGGAAACGTCTCCGGTCCTGATTGGACGGGACACTTTTTTTTAATTATATGTTTAATAATAAAAAATAAAATACTCCAAGGGCTATGAACGACCATATTTTTTTGAGATCTATAAATGGAGGACCATTTTCACTTCATTCTTCACACCTCCAAACACTCTTTCTTTCTCTCTATTAAACTCAAAACACTCTTTTAATCACTACCAAAAACCAAAATGAATATGAATATAGCTGCTTGGTTGGCGGACAAAGATCCGGCTGAAATCGAGCAAATGTTCAGCAATATGGGCTACCACAGTTCGGAATCATCCACCAATCCAAACAACAATCCAAATGAACCATACAATCCATTCAAATCCCAAGATGTATTTCGTCCAGATAATTATAAGGTCGCAGCAAACCGTCCCAGAGACACAACCTCCACCGGTGCAGCTGCCAGTTCGATGAAAGGGGAAGATGGCCGCATCGAAAGGCAAAGGGAAAACAAAGGCCGGATCATCGAGGGGAAAGGGAAAGAACGTTCCCGAGGAGCAAGTGGAAGGCGTAGTCCAGGAGACCGGTCCAAAGAAGTTCTTGGTTGCAGAGGACCTCGCTCTAATCAACATGTTCATGGCAGTTAGTGAGGATCCATGTGTAGGTACGAACGTCAAGTACACTACGATCTTCACTAAGCACGCACTAAATTTGTGGAATGCGTTAAGGAAGGACTCGACTTCTGATCTCAAACCACGAACTACAAGCTCTCTTCGTGGCCGCTAGAATCGCATCAAGCCTTGTGTTAATCAATGGGTGAGTGCTTACAACAAGGTTGTACGAGTCCAAGGAGTTCGGAGTGGTACTAACGATGACGATATCATTGAGTACGCCAAACGCATCTACAAAATGAATCATAAACAAAGTGAAGATTTCGAACTAATGCACTGTTGGCATGCTATGAAAGATTATCAACAGTGGAAAACGAATATGAACTACAACGGTCCATCCAGGAATGTCATTCCGGGTTTTGAACTCCATGATGCGGAAGGCGAAGACACTGACGGAAGCGCGGGGAAGAAAATGCACATGAGTGAAAGTAGTGATGACTTCCAGGAACGTCCCATGCGTCAGGATAAGGCGAAGGTCCTCAGGAAAAGTGGTCTTTCATCAAACTCCTCTGGCAGTGATTTAGCTGACTTTAAGAACGATTTTGCTCAACAGCGGTTTTTGGAGGCATAGAGGATTGAGATTGAGCAGAGGAGGTTGGTGTTCTTCGAAAGAAAAGAGGAGAAACGACAATTGGAGGTAGCGGCAACTAACCAGGCCAATTCCGATTTGGCTCGCACTCAAAGGCTGCAGATGTATCTCCAATTGTCCAGTATCGACGCAACTCAGATGACCCCGGGCCAAATGAAGGTGTACAAGGTGTTGGACTGAGAGTTCAGGGATGACTCTTGAAGTAGTAGAATCAAATGGTGTTTTATGTTTGTGTCTGTTCGTTCTAGATTCAAATTCAGTACTAGTTTGTTGTTTTAATTTCTACCAGTTGTATTAGCGTACTGTTTCCTTATCAATTCAATAAAGAAAAATACCATTTTAGAAAAAATATAGCCATTATTCGTATATGTTTGAAAATATAGTCGTTAATCGTATTAATATGCAATTGTTATTTCAACTTGAAATTATTAAAAAAAAGAAAATTAAGAAAAATTCCGGCGATTGAATTTAATCGCTCGACACAATGCGGTTTCCGGTCGTGGGCGTGCGGTCGCGGTACCTTTGCACCCCTCTACTCGTGGTACGGTCGCCACCATAGCAAACGGTCTTAGGGCCGGAGTTGCCCCTAGCTAACTGGACAAAAAGAAGGCATGCTTCGTTTGATCGCAATGTCTTATTTTTATCTTTGCTTTTGATCAATCAAGAAAGAATATATGTTGTTGAGTGCTCGATGATGTCGAGTAATCATTACAGAACATTTCAGTCTGATCGATCCATCTTTAGACACAAGAGTACTACACTATCTCGATAACTTAAAAAGGCGTACTTCAATAATTCTTGCTAGTATCTTTGGCCTATCTTATAAATCTGCCTCCATTTAACCCCATTCAAATTGTCACTAATTATTTTGTGTTAGCATGTCATGATTGAAAACCCACGTACTTGTAAAAGCAATTAACCTACACAAACTACCGTGTGTGTATAAAGAAGTCTAAAAATAACTAGATCAGCTCTTAAAGGCCAGGACTCCATTAATTAGTGCTCGAAACATCGTTACAAACGACATCATAGCCTAACCAACATCCCCAAACCCACAAGGTATGTGTGTTTCGGCTGAGTAAGGCGCGATGAAGATGTCGAACAATTTAAAAGGTAAATGAAATCACTTTAAGTTTCAAAGAGCTTGAAAGAATTTAGTACAATGTTATCAGAAAATTAAGCGTATTTACTTTGAATCAGTTTTGGAATTGATAAAAGTTGAAAATTTCTTAGTTTACTCATAAATGGTATTAAAGTGTACACGAAAGTACATGTGTTTGTTTGTTGGGGCAACAAATTAATACTGCACTAGTGGAGGAGTAACCATACAAATCTAAAGAGTCGGCCCTTGTCCATTAGCATTAGGGGTTGGTGCATTACAATTACTCGAATATTAGCACGTCGGATATGTAAATATATATTTCCTTTAAACTTTATTCCAAATCCGAAATCATAATATCGTTGTACCCGGATGGTGTTTAATACTTTAATGTTTAATGGGGTTTCGAGGTCACAATTTTTCCATAGGGTTTTAAATCTTTTCATTCCACGGTGAAAGTATGATGAGTAAAACTGAATACTATTCACAAACCAACTTCTTGTTCCATTATCTTTTACACGAAACAATTTAGTATCACAAACATTCTGCAACTAATTATAGCCAAACTAAAACCAACATCCAACCAAACAACTTCAAAAATGTTCACATATATAGACTTCCTCTTGGTACACTAACTACCATTAGAACTTTTAACTACACACAGTACATACACATGACTAGTCCAGGAAATAGATACATAACCATTCTTGTTCCTCTCTACATTATATCATGCCTAATTCCACATATAGCACTGGGTGCTCCAGTAGGCGTATGCTACGGCCGTGTGGCCAACAACTTGCCACCACCCGAGGCTGTGGTTGACCTACTCCGGTCCAAAGGAATATCAAGAGTCCGCCTCTTTAACCCTGACCCGATCGCCTTAAGACCTTTCCTTGGAACCGGAATCCAGCTTGTGATTGGTGTTCCAAATGAAATACTCCCTACATTGGCCGATGGTACTGTAACAACTTCTATTGAGTGGCTCCAATCTAACATTTTCGCCTACGTTCTGCCTGTTCAAGTCAGCCACTTAGCCGTTGGTAATGAAATTATGTCGAAAGATACGTTCTACACCCCGTACATTGTACCTGCAATCTATAATTTGTACCTAGCTCTTCAAAAACTAGGGCTAGCTAACATAGTGAAGCTATCAACGGCGCATGCTACTACAATCCTGTCGAATTCCTACCCTCCATCCGCAGGTGTATTCAATCCTAATCTGAAATCGGCAATCATCCCACTTTTGCAACTTTTACGTGACACGGGATCTCCATTGATGATCAATGTGTACCCGTTCTTTAGCTATATTGACAACAAGCAATATGTTACACTAGACTATGCTTTGTTCAGGTCAACAAGAGTTGAAATGGATAACTACTTAGCCTACACGAACATATTTGATGCTACAATTGATGCATTTATCTATGCGATGGAACGAGAAGGGTTCTATGGAATACCGGTGATGGTGACGGAGACGGGCTGGCCCAAAGCTGGTGGGGATGCGGCTAGTCAGGAGAATGCATTGGCTTATAATGGCAATGTGGTGCATAGATCATTGGGTAACTTTGGGACACCCAAAAGGCCGGGTGTCGGTGTTGAAGTTTTCTTGTTTGATTTATTTGATGAAAATGAGAAAAGTGGAGGGCCTTATGAGAAACATTTTGGAATTTTTAAGGCCAATGGGAAACTGGCTTATGATATTAATAATATCTAGCAAAGGGAATTTTTATTGTAATGTTGTTTCAAAGTAATTGTTAATTAATTTACTTCTTGTTGCTATTGTTCAGTTGTATTTCACTTGGAGACCCAACAAATTGGGATTGTGTATATATTATTAATAAACCCCTCGCACTAAGTAAAAACTCTATGGGATTCACTTCACTATAAATTTTGATAAATTTTGATAAAGAGTGATCTTTATTGACGAGTTATTTTTCATAAATGTATTCAGAGAGTAGATGTTCACTAACTAACTAAGTCGTAATGAAATTCTTAAAGAGATCGTCACTCCGAGAGAGTAGATATTGGTATTGATAGCCACCTGCCTATGATATGCTGATTCGTTTATTGAGCAACAAGTGAATTGTAGATATTGTACCGACATGATTGATTGACAAAGATGTCAAACGTGATGAGGTTGAGAGACTGGTGAGAGGGGTGTCATCTAGACCTGACCAAACCAAAAACCAAACCGAAATTGCGGTTCTCGTTCTGGAACCGAACCACGAGATTTCGGTTCCAAAACCGCACGGTGCGGTTTGGTTCCGGTTCTTAGTTTTAAAAAACCACGAACCGAACATGAAACCGCCGATTCCGTGCGGTTCCTAGAACCATGCGATTTCAGTTCTAAAAATCGACAGTTCCATGCATATTCACAATTCTTTTTTTAATTTAATTTCATATATATATATATATATATATATATATATATATATATATAGACTTATTATTACATGATGTATGTGCATAGATCCAATTATATGCACGCCTTTTTAAGAATACTCACTCCGTCTCATTTGAAATAAAGCATATCTCAAATGCACAATATTTAAGAAAAATATATAGTATGCGGTTAAGAATGAGTTTGAATAGAAAAACATACACGGAACCAATAATATATGGTTGAAAATTAGTTGTATTGTGGGGTTATTTCCATAAATAAAAAATTATTTCACTTTGGTGGACGTCTAAAACGAAAAATTGTTTCACTACTCACGAGACGGAAGAAGTATGATTAATCAGTAAATAAAAAAATTTAAGTTGCAATTTTACAGTTCAACCGCACGATTCTGGCGCTTTGAACCGTACGGTTCGGAACCGCATTATTCTGGACAAGCAGTTAAGCGGTTCAAATCGCGCAGTTCATGCGGTCCGAACCGCACGGTTTGTAACCGCATGGTTCCGGTTCCAAAACTGGAACCGCCGGTTGCGGTTCTGGAACCGAACCATGCAGTTTCGGTCTCGGTTAGTGTCATCCAAGGCGAAAAGGTTTTAAAAAAATGAAGAAGAAAGCTATGGAATGGAAAAGGAAAGCGAAACAAAGCAGAGGAAACAGCCTTACGGCCCTTACCGAGTGGTTCTTCTTACTTGAACTTGGAAAAGATGATCAGAGAAATGCTTGGATCTTAAATACACAACATGCTTGATCATTGCCTACTGAGATTACAACATCAAAACAGAAAATTCAGCATATAATTCTTCTAGAGATGTTCAAGTTTAGTGCTCTACACATCATTTTACACTGTTTCCTGACAAAATGAGTCTATGAACAAAAGTAACTCACAGTCAGCTCACATCCAAAAGGTCAGATTAATGAAGAGGAGGAGTAGGGATGTTTTTTCTCTCCCAAAATTGTTATATCTTATTTACAGCTGCGCCGAGCAAAGATCTCGCTTAATACTTCCATAGTTCCATGTACGGGAGTGTACACCAATCAAGCATGTATATACATTAAAAAAATAAAACAAGATAAAGAAGATCTATTAGCGTATAAATACTTGAACTCAAGTTCAGGCACTCAATGACAGGGAAATAACAGAAGACAGTTTATATTTCCGAGATTTTGCAACACCATGTGGATGAAAAACTACCTCTGCATTTGATCTAACAGTCAACTCTTCCCACTGTGAAGACCGAGAAGTTCCTTCAGCACGATAGTCACGTTGTGCATACATAACTTGGATCGAGGATTGAGCTGCACATGATGAAGAAGCAGATTCACCAAATATTAAAGATGCAAATCAAATCAATACTTCAACATACAGGATGGTGTAGCAGGTAATTTACCGAAACCAAATATGCCAATACTTTGACTAGTAGTCAGGCGACTAACTTTTGATCTCCTGATCTTTGCTAACACCTGAAGGTCATCTTGTCTCCCTTTGAATTCAACAAATTCTCCTACGACATGCTTGTTATCTTTGAGCATTAACCTGCAGCATTAGAGGCCAAAAATAATTGCCAATGATGTTTGTAGCAGATAGTATATAGTTTGACAACTACAAATGAAAATAGGCATTTGTATTTTAACAACCAGAAGGATGTATAGAGGAAAACATAGTTAGTTGGACCCGTAAGAAGGAAAGACAAGATAGCAAGACCTACCCATTGAAAAATCAGTGAGTAGATAAACTTCCAAGAAAAGAAGACTTTGAGAATGGGGAAGGAGGTAGTTCATCTTAGACTCGTTGGAAAAAGAAGGGTATTCGAAGATAGGATCTCAGGTTACACGATCAAAGACATGAAGGAGTTTACCTTTGTAAATAAAAAGGAAATGATTAACTGGAAAAAAATAATATGCTAGTTCCTTAGGTGATAGGCTGAAATAGACTTTGTTAAGACTAAACTAGAAATAATTCAATCTGGTTTCTTCATATGCTTATTTCATGGGACTGATGACTCTAAAGTAGCTAGTCGGGTTCCACTAAGATTACATCTTAAATGATTCATTCTGTGTTTTTAATTTCACAAGGTCAAAGCATCTCGCTTAATTCAACATAACTAGTAAACAAATTGCGCTTGATATTGGTTCCTCATATGATTCATCAGATGTCATCATAACACAACTAATGAGCATAATCATATTGATGAAACAATAATATACCTGTCTAGACAAGGTGCGGTGCTGAAAACGAAATTAAGCTGATCACAAAAAGACTCCTGCATTTTCTTTTTTCCACCAAAAAGTGCATCTTTGATCCATCCAAAAGACAAACTTCTTCCCTCCGGTTTTAAATGTGACCACTGGTCATAGGTGATGACTTCTGACGGAAAAGAGTCTGGATCGAAGGAGCTGCAAAAAGAGCAGTAGAATAAAAGACATGAAGCACAAATATTATGAACATTATTTGGCCACCAATGTAATAGAGTCAATTTTGCATGACCTTATATTGAATCATATAAAAAAAACAAATGATGTATTGGACATTGAATATATCTGTATGTGAATGATGACTATTAGGAGAACGATAAATCTGTTTGTACAAGAGACACACTGAAGTAACTCCCTGTACAAAATGCTGAGAAGTTTCCGGTTTTTTTAAGGAGCTTGTTCTGCTAACTTCATGAATCATGATGCATTAAAGCAGTTGTAAGGAGCTAAATAGCCACTCTACTTTAAAGGCATTCTCAATAAATGAGTTTTTTTTTTTTTAAGGATATAAAGAAATTTATATCAACATGGTTTTGAAAAGCCTACTACTCCAACTCATCTCAAGTTTATTTAAGAGTTCATTCTGGGAACGATAATGAGGCTGTGATGACATAATAGCAGTGGATTCACACCATCATGCATACTAACCATGCAACTAACAAGATTTAAAGAATGAAGGAGAGACAACAGAAAGACATCAAATGAAGATAAGGAGGTATACCGGAAGTTCAGATTTGGACATATGACTTTGAAATTCAGATATCCTTCTGGAAGAGCAACACCTCTTTGTTCAAGATATTCTTCAAGTATAGAAACTAAATTTTTGGTTTTGATCACCTGCATTACAAAAAATTTACCGCACCGGTGTGATAAGAACTTCCATACAGGCAAAGTGATCACAAGATAACAACATTTAATAGCAGAACATTATTAGTGAACAGAGATGTTGAGACAAAGCAAACAAGGAGTACTCAACTTTGACTATGATAAGGCAAGTCTTTGTCTGAAGAATGACTATTTTGAAAATATTTCACAAGTCGATATCCAATTTGGTAGCCTAAACCGCATAGTACAAGATTTATTGCTAGACACAATGAAGCTTATAGAAATAGCCTATACCACCTATACTAAGGCAAAGAGTGAAAGAAAACCAAACGATTTTTCATGCAATGTCTTAACCACTAGTAAATCAATATCCAATTGCAGTAACCCTATTCTAACTTGGCAAAACGCACAACGATGTGATTATGCATTTGCAGAACGAGACAGGCACCCGTTACACAATGACAAAAGAACTCGTTAACCCCTAAACTATCAGGCTTACAGGGTTTGAGATACTCTCTCTTTTACGGCTCTTTGCATCAGTACAAACCCAACTACCATCATTATCAACGGACACCAATCCTGATACATTCACCACTGATATCACCACTGCCTCTCTGCAAAAGAATTTCATAAAGAAGTTCAAGACATAATCCTTCCAATCTACACGAATCGCCCTTTTGTTTGCAAAATGAAGCATAGCTCAAGCAATCTATGAACTAAAATGAGCATATACATTATTATAACAATTATGCTGGATAACCAATATCAACTATAGAATTCTCATTCTTATCAAATTAACTCCACATATTAAAACAACACCATTAAAAATGACACAGACTCACTGGTTAGTGACAAGAACAAGATCAATATTCCGGCGAGAAGCGGAATCAAGGTCTGGAATTTGCAGGCCAACATAAGCCCTGCTTCCATAATAAAGCTTCTCCAACCTATAATACCCAACAAAATTAGATTCTGCACAAAACTCTCTTCAAGAAATAAGCAAGAATGAAAAAAGTTTGAAACTTTGGAAAGAAAGGCAACCTTTTAGCGACGGCAAAGAGAGCATTGAAATGGTTGGAAGAGGAATTGATAGCATTATCATCATCACCATCATCAAAGAAGAAGCGTTTTACAAGCCGATAAAGAACCACACCACATATCAGCTCAGCCCACATCCTATCGACGATTCAATCGAGAAATAGTGAGTTAAATTCCAGATTTTGTGAGATTTGAGCTTTACCCCTCTTCGTTTCCAAGTGACTCCAGCTTCGTTCTTAAGAAAAGCAACCCCACTGCTTTTATACTGGTCAAAGGCAATTTTAGTACTCCTTTCCCGAACTCTAACTTCCGACTTTATTTTTAGTGCCCCTAATTTAACTTAATTGGATTATCGGCAGTTTGATAAATTAACTTACTTTTGAGTTTTCGTACGTAGTATAAGTAGTCGTATATATAATTAACGGTTAAGATTAAATTTTAACGGTAGTATGACTACTATTTCATTTTTACAAGTAGTACGATTACTATTTCATCGTAGAAACCCCAACTTAATATACATTTATCTAAATGAATCTCTCTTTACTTTATTCATATCACTCATACTTTATTCACTATTTCATACTAAATATATTCACATACTTTTGTATTTTATTTATTATATTTTCTATTTTATTCACGATACCTATCACTTATTCCCTCCGTCTCAATTTCAATGTTTCGTAGAGGTAGACACAAATTTTAATGCAAACAATTAACTATGTGGGTTATTGAAAGTGAACTAGTAAAGACAAAGGTTGTGGGTCGGGCACATGTTTTAATGCAATCAATCGGCCCGCCTTTAATATAATATTGGGTTGTGGGGTACAAAAATGATCAACTATGAAAATGAAAAAATGAATTTGGGACGATCCAAAATGAAATATGAGGCATCCAAACTGGAACGAAAGAAGTATGTCGTATTGGACTATAGCTTATAGCTGATGAATAGTAACTAACTTTTGACTGGGAAAAAAAAGTGTCTTAATATGGAGTTAAAAGATTTATCTATGATACCGGGGAGGGTTAAAAAAAAAACTCGGATGCCCTAACTACCTGTAAATCATGAAACTTAACCAAACTTGATTCAGAGTAAAATCTCGATTAAAAGCTATTATTATCATTTTTTGGGATATTATTATATAGTAGACTGCTCGTAACTTTGACCTCACTCATGCGCAAATCGGGTGTTGATCATTCATCCTAAAATTGTTTAGCTCAAGTATGTTTAACTCTAAAGTTCTCATAAGTTAAATAAAGGTGCAATTGTTAGTATGAATAGTGTTTTCAATTATTTTAAACTCTTTAAATTTGACTTGAAATTTTAGAGCGTTACAATGTCCAAGTCCTAAGTCATGCGAATCCACTGCTAGATTAATAGTAGTTAGCCCGCTCATGTGAATACAAGAAGGTAGGGGTTACATCTTTTTGTCCTGAATTGCATGAGACGTGAACAAAACCAAATCTTACCAAACATTTGATTTTGCGTCATTCATGGAAATAGCACAAACAAATAGTTGAAATTTGTCAAAGCATGGAATAGCAGATATGTGTTGTCTTTGTCACTTGCAGTTTGAATTAGAATTGCACATCTATTTATATTTGTTATAAAACTACAATTTAGTATGTATTTATTTCTCCATAATTAAATTATAATTCAATTCTTCAATTCAATTATAATTTAATCACTATTCATTAATTTTTTATTATACAATTATAATTTTATACTAAACACTAATTCTGACAACTAAAGTATAATTTAGTCACTAATCATCAATTTTCCACTATTTAAATGGATTCAAGCTATAATTCTTTATCAAACATTCACTTTATTTTCCATTTTCGTTTTATTTTCTTTTGTCTCTAGCAGTGGCTGCGGGAACATGGGTGGTAAAAGTTTTGTTGTTTCAAATTTTCTTGTCTTCATATCTTATGTTTAATTTTGCGTGTAATTTTAATCAAACATATATAATGAATAGAGAAAGTGTATATCTTCTAGATAATATACGATAAAAAGATAGAAAAAACGTATTGAAAATTTATAATGTTTTATTAACAACATCAATATGTATCACAATAGAAAATGCATCTTATTAACAATATGTAAATTTTAGAGAAGAGTATTAATAATTTTTACTAACCTAGACAGGCGCCCTTTAATATACTTTTTAATAATTAAAAAGGTGTATTTTTATGTAAACGTATGTAATTTCAATATAAAATTAAAACTTTAATGGATTATAGTCTGTAATAGTAGTTTTGATTTTATAATATGCTTTAATATTTTAAACAGATAAGTATGATTTGATATGTAAATTTTAATGAATTACATAATTTACAAATATGTAACTTTATGCTAAAATATGTGACTTTCGTATAAAGTTAAAATCTTAATGAATTATAGTTCTAAAAATATTTTTCATTCTATAGTATGGTTTAAAATATGAATAACCCATAAGTATTATCATCTTCATATGTCTTTACTGTCAATTTTATATACTTCTATAACCTTCTGAGTAAAAATAAAATGTTCAAATATTAATAATGCAATTTTATTCATTTTATTTTTAACAATTAAAACGATAAATATATAAAGGTGGTCGGAACATAACACATTAAGAAAAGCATCTTCTTGTCCTTTTGACTAGTCTTTTTCTTAGTTGCTGAGTTTAGCTAGTATCATCACTCTTACTCTCCTCTTCTGACCTATACATACATGATCACAGCTCAACCCTGGTCTTTCACATATCTATTGACATAATTCATCTTGTACCTTGTGTGGAAAAATGGAGAATGTTGAAAATGGTTCAGTTGTTCAGGATAGCAATGGGAAACACGAGTTGACTTCGATTCTTTGCACTAAGGGAAGGGACTTTCTTGTTCGCAACAATGGCGATCAGGTTGATTATCACTCTCCTCTTTCCTCTGTAATTTTTTCTCATGGATTATGCTAAAAAGTGGATTTTGTTTGTTGGGTTTTGTTGAGAAATGACTTATTTTTGGTGCTTTCAGTGTTTTGTGTTAGTGATATTGATTCGAAGCCTGTTCATCTGTGATTAGGGATTTCGATGAAAGTTTCTAATTTGATAGATTTGTTGACTTATAGACTCTTAAACTGCTTCTAGAGATGGTCTACTGTTAGTTATCTATGGAATTGCAAGCTTTTGAATAATTTTCTGTGGATTCTTCAAGCTGTACTTATGAATATACACAATGGAAATTAGGGGCGGAGCTGGGATTTTATGCTCCGGGCGAAATTATGTATATGGGTTTATTTAGGATGTTTGGAAAATATTACGTATAAATTATTATTTTTTTAAAATTTTGAGGAACGACCCACTATGCCCCTCCTGGCTCTGCTCCGGCTGGAAATGATGGAGTAGATCAATTAGAAATAGTTTTAAACAGAAATGATTACCGTGTCCAATTTGGAAGTAGTACATTTGCTATGTTTGACGATGAAGTCTGTTACTAAAGGCTTTTGTGCTACTGGTATGTTACAGGTTGAAGTTAATAGTCTGACAGGGAAGACTGTGGGATTGTATTTCTCGGCGTCATGGTGTGGTCCGTGTCAGCGGTTCACTCCCAAGTTGGTGGAGGTGTATGATGAACTCAAGCATCTTGGTAACTTCGAGATTGTGTTTATCTCGGCTGATCAAGATGATGAGTCGTTCGGGACCTACTTTTCGAAGATGCCTTGGCTTGCAGTTCCATTTTCTGATTCAGAAACACGTACCACACTAGATGAATTGTTTATGGTCCAGGGAATACCCCATCTTGTTTTCCTGGATAAGGACGGGAAGGTCTTGACTGATGAAGGTGTGGGGGTCATTAAGGAATATGGGGCCGAAGGATACCCTTTTTCGCAGGAACACATTACGAAGCTCGAGGAGCTTGAAGAAGAAGCGAAGAGGAATCAGTCTGTGAAATCCTTACTGGTTTCCAAGTCTCGTGATTATGTTATTTCTGCTGATGGCACAAAGGTATGTTCCTAAACCTGTCTATGGAATATTATAAGTTTTAACCTAAACCATGTGATGTTACTTATCCGAATCATTTGATGGACATGATGTATACTTGAATGTTGGTGAATTTCATAAACAAGTTATATGCACCATCAATACATGAAGTATAGTAGAGGCGTTTTTGGTTGACTGTGAAATCTTGTTATTCTGATGTACTGTGTCTTTCTTGTTGATATGTCGCAGGTGCCTGTTTCCGAGCTGGAAGGTAAGACTCTGGGCCTGTACTTTGTTCTGCTCACTTACGGCGGATGCCTATCTTTTAACCCAAAGCTCCTTGAAGTATATAAAAGTTTGAAAGAAGAGGGGGAGAACTTTGAGATTGTGATGATACCGCTGGATGATGATGAAGAGTCATTCAATAAAGTATTTGAAAGCTTGCCTTGGCTATCATTGCCTGTTAATGATAAGACACATGAGAAGCTAATACGTTATTTTGAGCTGCACAGCCTCCCTACCGTAGTTGTAATTGGTCCTGATGGGAAAACACGCCATACTAATGTTGCTGAGGCCATTGAAGAACATGGCAAGATGGCTTACCCTTTCACTCCTGAGAAATTTGCCGAGCTTGAACAGATAGAGAAAGCGAAGTTGGAAGCACAGACACTTGAATCCATACTGGTGTCGCAAGATAGTGATTTCGTACTCGGAAAAGATGGCGCCAAGGTAATATCTTGTTTAATAATAACCTATTGTCATGAATTCCTGATGCACCATTCTATACACATCTTGATTATTTATTTTCTTCAATTTATGTTTCATTTGTCTTATCTAGCTATCAGTCACTAAAACAATTTCCATCTCTCAGATTGCAATTTCCAGTCTTGTTGGGAAACATATACTGCTTTATTTTTCAGCCCATTGGTGTCCACCATGTCGTGCTTTCATGCCGAAGCTCATACAAGCATATGAAGAAATTAAAACAAAGCATAACAACTCTCTGGAAGTGATCTTCATATCCAGTGACAGAGACCAGGCGTCATTTGACGAGTTCTTCTCCAAGATGCCATGGCTTGCTCTTCCCTTTGGGGATGGCAGAAAACAATCACTGAGTCGCTTGTTCAAGGTTAAGGGCATCCCAATGTTGGTTGCTATTGGACCAACTGGCAAAACCGTCTCAACTGAAGCCCGAGAACTCATCATGTCTCATGGTGCAGAAGCCTATCCATTCACCTCTGAGCGGCTCAAGGAGATCGAAATTGAGAATGAGAAAATGGCTGAGGCGTGGCCTAAGAAATTGACAGACAAACGTCATGATCATGAGCTTCAACTTGTGAAACGCCAGTCCTACGTTTGTGACGGTTGTGATGAAGGAGGACGGGTTTGGTCGTACAATTGTGAGGATTGCGACTTTGATCTCCATCCGAAGTGTGCTTTGAATGGTGAGAAGAAGGAAATGGAAGATGAAGAGATGAAACCTGCTGGTGAAGGCTGGGTTTGTGATGGAGATAAGTGTTTCAAAGAGTAGGTTGTTGGTTGATGAAGTCATTGCAATATTGCTTATATTGCAATATTACCTATATTAAAAAATTATTATTGCAGTATCTGTTGTGATGGAGTCATGGAGACTGGTGTTATTGCAGTATCTGTTATGTGAAAGTTCAGCTATGCTGGTTGCCTATAAATAAAAACATATTATAAATATTGGTTTGTCTCTGTGATAATACTTTGCTTACAGATCCATGCATGTTTCAAAGACTAATTGCTTCTTTTGGTCTGAAGTTTTAGGTTAAAAGTTAAAAGGATGATAAAAGATGAAAATGGCAGGAAGAAGTGTAGTTAACTATTTTTAGTGGTAAAATTTGGGTAAGGTTGAAATTTTGTGGGATGTCTAAAACTAATACATTCAATAAATGAAGTTTTTCGGGACGGAAAGGAGACAGTATTAAATTGCTAATAGAACTGCTAAGTATGTATAAACTAGAGTTGAAGCTTGCGAGGTGCCCATTAAAGAAGATTTTATTTAGCATTTTCAATTACTATCTTAAAGTGAACTAAATAAATTTAAAGATGATTACAACATAAATGAATCTTTACCAAATTCAATTGATTTGATCTATTATGTACAACAAGAAAACATATACAATAGAAATTCCCTATAAGAATACTCTATAAATGAATAAACTCTCTATAATTATAAAATTTACAGTCTCAATTTGTATATAAACGCTTTAAAAAAAGATTTATTGATAAAATAAACTCTCTATAATAATATTTTTCTCCGGTACCGACAATATGACTATATAGAGTTTTTATTGTATAGTAAAGTTATTTAACTTCGCACTATATTATCTCGTAACCATGAACTTCAAGTACATGAATTTGATAAGATTTGATAAATTTCTATTTCTGGAGAAACTATTTT
>JAYMSP010004617.1:0-15740 GCA_036897095.1 Plantago elongata
CAAAATTTACGCTAAATTATCCGCAAAATTTTTCGACTCGTATGAAATGAAAAAATTAATATTTTATTCAGTTTAAAAGTCGAAAAAAAATTCACGGCCTTACAGGTGTAAATTGGGTGTTTGAGTTCATTTGATTGGTTTGATTGGGAAATGATTGTGGCAAATAGACTATAGGCTGATTGCAAAATGTTACTACTGTAGAGCCATTTCAATCTTCAGCATTCAAATACCATAACAAACACAAAATTCACAAATAGCATCCAAATGGACATTTAGATGCTACTCCAATCAACCCTGCACATCAAACTACTGTATGCACTATGAGTTTATCTACTCGTTGACATGATTAATGCATATAATATTCTATGTAGATGTAATCTAACCTCAAAATGTATTGTTTTGAAGTTTCAACTAACCAATGACCAATCATACTACTCATTGACATGATTAATGCATATAATATTCTATGTAGATGTAATCTAACCTCCAAATGTATTGCTTTGAAGTTTCAACTAACCAATGACCAATCATAAAGTATTGAGTTGCATGTGTATGAGTGATGACAAATTGCATCCAAAATTACATGTACTATAAATGTATAATAGGGTTAATATACTACCTAAAAGTAGCCTGAGTGACCACACACTTAACCAACAAGCAGGTGTGACGTTACATTATTATTTATAAATTAATAAACACAAATATCATAAAAGACGGTCTCTAGATAATTTATTTAGAGACTGGACTATTTTATAATTTACCGACTAAGAAAATCAATGTGTGTTTTTTGCGGATCCGGTTCAACCACCCGACCCGGTTGAATATATATGGCTAAAAACCCATCAACTCCAATTTTCTTCTTTCTTTCTCTCATTCTTCCCCCTTTAGCTCACTGTATCTTTCCAGTTCACCAATACTCACCTTCAAACTTGATTTTTAGCTAAAATCTCGAAATTCAACTTTCAATCAATTCAGTCTCTAGAAGCTGCTATTTCATCTCTAATTGTAAAACCCATATTTTAATATTTTCTTCTATTTTTTTTCTTGGAATCAGTCATATTATCTAGGAATGACTAGATCAATCTACAACTACTCGTTGTTTTTTCTAATTTTTATGCGTTTTCGTGCTTTCATATGTATTTGGACAATGATTTCACTCAAAATTTAACCACAATGATGAACTCAAATCTGGAAAAGACAAGCTATACAACGTTTTTATGTTCTTTCGTATGTGTCCCATGTTCTCAACGATACTACCCATGTTCTCTGAAATATGTCCCATGTTTTCAGTTAAAACCTAACTGTCATTTTATGCTCTTTTCTTGGACAATATTATATCGAGTTATGTTTTGTTTCTATATATACCCAATATTCTTACGTACAAGTACCATCTTCTCACCAATATACCCCATGTTCTTAACATTCCACTATATTTTGTATAAAACTATTGTTATGTCTGTGTAAAAATATTATATGCAACTTAGTTCATGTTTCTTTACCATTTTGTACTTGTGGTCTATGTATTAACCATTTTTACTTGTGTTCTATGTAATATCCAATATGGGTTGTTTGTTTGATAACATACGTGATAAGTTTGAAAAGATATGTTTGCCTTTTTTGTAGATGTAAAAAGGATGGTGTTGAGCGCTGATATTATTTGCAATAATGTGGTGTCGGACGAAGAGTATTGATTTATACGCCCTCCGTCCTGGTTTGGAAGTCCCGTTTCCATTTTAGGCTGTCCCGATTTGAAAGTCTCGCTTCCTTAAATAGAAAATGCCCCTCCTACTTTATATATTTTCTCTTATATTTTATTCACTATTTCTCCTACTCACATTCATAATTTATTACTTTATTTCTTACTTTACCACTTTTCTTCTTAAAACTTGTGCCCGGTCCTGCGGGACTTTTAAACCAGAACGGAGGGAATATGATGTAGATGACCAGATGGAGCGAGAATATGATGAACCTAAATTTAAATTTATAGACATTAAGAGGAGGACTGGAGAGTTCTTACAAAAGAAATAGATCTCTATATTTCTATTCTCGTAGATGATCATTGTAACACTCCGATTTTCAACTTACACGATTTAAGATGAATTAAAGGGGCTAATTGGGAAGCGATTTGAATTGGAAAATTCCCATTCAAATGCCCTAAATGGGCATTTCCCAATTCAAATTGCTTCCCAATCAGCCCCTTAGGCCTTGTGTAGGAAGAACTACTTAAAAGGTCTAATCCTTCCTTTAAGATCTGGCCCACTCTTTTAGCCACAATAAGAATAGAGGGTTTCAACAAATAAGGGGAGGAAATTAGGGGTGAGCAAAATTGCAACCGGACCGAAATACCAGCCCTAACTGGACCGAAAAATCGGTCCTCGATCCGGTCCGGGACCGACTAGGGCCGGTTCTCGGTATTGAAGATTTCAAAATCTCGGTCCTCGGTCCATTCCGGGCCAAATAACAGAAAATCGCGTGTCGGACCGACCAGGACCGAATTTAACAAATATATACCTATTCCTCCAAAACCCTAGCCCCAAAATCAACACTTCAGCAGCCCCTTCTCCTTCTCCTGTCCTTCGATCCGCCGCTCTCCACCACCGATGACAGTCGCTACCGACGCCCGCCTCCTTCCACCACCGACTCCGACGCCTCCCTACACCACCGATCTCGACGACTTCCTCCAGTCTCCCGATCTCGCCGCCGCTCACTTTCGTTGTCGTCGGCGTCTTCAGTTCACTCGTCCACTCGCACATCTCGATTCTCGATGACTCAACAGTAGAGTAGAGCCGCTGTGACTCCGTCCGTCGACCACCACACCAGTCCACCACGGCACCATCGCCTCCGACCTCCGTCACACTCATCGGATTTGAATGCTGTTTCACGGCGGTGGAGAGGAATTCTTCGGCGGAGCTATGGAGGGAAGAACGGAGTCGCTTCTCCATGGATTTTTTTCGGTGAAATTGAATTTTGGGGAAAATTGGTTTTGTTTTGTTTGTTTGCTATAAATTTTCGAAGTGGGATGAAGAGTGACAGACGAGTGAGAGGTGTTGATGTGTTTTGCTTTTGGTATTTAGGAAACAGGCTATTCTTCCCTGTTTTGTAATTTTTTATTTTTTTTTGTAAAAATCCGGTCCGGCTCAGTCAAAGCCCGGAACTGTACCGATTACTTTGGTCCGGTCCGGGCCAGGACCGAGCCAATATCGATCCGGTCTTCGGTATTGAAAAATACCTTAAAATCGGTTTGGGCCTGGACCGATGCTCAACCCTAGAGGAAATGTTAGAAGCTGGGAGAAGAAACATACGCTTTTGTGGTGAAAGGAGAAACAAGAGAGAAGAAAGCTAATCATCCCTTGAATTACTCTTTTCTTTGATTTTTCTTCAATCAGGCAAGTGAAGCTTTAAGAATTTGTTGTTTTATGCTAAGAAATCACCTAGTAGGGGTTAATTCTGTGTAAATCATATTGTTGGTTTGATTGAGCTTTCTGATTTATCACCATTAATAAACTCGTTAAGGTATGCTTTAATAAGATGGATTAATGTTGTATTTTACCCTTTTATCGTTACTGTGTTTGGGAGGTGATGGTGAATTCTGATTCGAATAAGTGATGTGTGGTTGTTTGTTATTAGGACATTCTGGTTAGTTTCCCAGGTCCGTAAATTGTCATCTTCCAGTTCTCTTTTATGCTACTAGTTGGATGTTAATTAATTGCAATTGTGGTGACAATTCATCTAGTACTTTAGCACCTAAGACCGCCCATTGTGGCAAACCTTCAATTTCGGTCGTGGTGTGCGGTTACTCCGTAACCGCGGGCGTCACAACCGAGACGTGCACTGTGGCGATCGATTTGAAACTGAACGCCGCAATTTTCCCTTTTTTTTAATTTCGAAAATCGAATAATGGCTATATTTTCGAAACAAATAAAAAACGGTCATATTTTGATGAAACAGATAAAATAACGGCTATATTTCCGAAACAAATAAATTGAGCATCTATAAAAACATATCCTTCTCTACTATATCCATCATAACTTCATCCTCTTAAAACACACCTTCATCCTCAATTACATCCTCTCAACCGATCAATCTCTCATCCTCGTCAGATGAAGATGAATCTATCATCCTCGTCAGATGAAGATGATAGGCCCGTCGGACCAAGGCGGTGGTCGAAAAGTGAAGATCGTGCTCTTCGATTGATATGGGATCAACTTTCTCGACGTCCACAGTGGGCAATGTTTAGGAGAACAAGTCGTTTCTGTGTCGTGAAGGAGGCATGGTATAACGGTGTACTGGAGGATGGAACAACTCTTGTTGGTATTACGCCAAGAACCAAATTAGAGCTTTAGAAAATAGCTAGGCGTCTTCAGATAGGCGGTATGGAGTAGGTCGTAGAACAACTTGCTTTGTTGCATTTGTTGTTGTTATTGTTATTCTTGCTTTGTTGTTGTTATCGTTTGTTCTCGTTGTTGTTGTTGTTGTTGTTGTTGTTGTTTTGTACTATTTGTCGTTGTTTCTGTTTTTGTTTGTACTTCTAATAAAAAATGATTTGTATTGGCACGAAATAAGTTTTTTATTCAGTATGAACGGAATATGATGAAACATTAAGGAATACGAATACAAACAGATTGAACTGAAAGTAGGAAATGAAAGTACTAGAACAATCAAAACATAATTTAAGTAGTCGTCCTCCAGATGTGCTCGATCAAATCCTTCTGCAATGATTGGTGAGTGAGTGCGTTGTGCATATCTTTCAAGAGAGTTGATCACTGAAGAGCGTCTCGTGAATCGAATACCAGTGAACAAGTCTTCTTCCACTGAGTTGACGGTGTTTTTGTTGAATTCTTTGACATACTTCTCGTATGTTTTGACTCGGAGATAAGTATGTCTTTCATTCTCAACGATCATGTTATGTAGGCATATACATGTATTCATTATCTTGGACAGAAGAGCTTTCGTTTTGGCCAACGCTGGGTTGCGGATGATGGCAAAGCGTGCTTGCATACAACCAAAATCTCGCTCAACATCTTTTTGGATAGCCTCTTGCTTCTGTGCAAAATTGGTCTTTTTGTGAGTAACTGGATTGTTGATGGACTTGACAAATGTTGCCAAGGCTGGATAAATCCCATCAGTTAGGTAGTACGCCATGTTGTAGTGATGACCATTCACTTCAAAGTTCACCGGAGGAGCTACACCGTTGAGAAGATCATCCAACACCGGTGAACGTGCAACAACAGTTAGATCATTTAATTTACCTGACATTTCGAAGAAAGAGTGCCAAATCCAAGTGTCGTGTGAAGCACAGCTTCTAGAACGAGCGTCGGCTTACCACTTTTGCCTTGGTATTGACCTTTCCATGCCATCGGGCAGTCCTTCCATTCCCATTGCATACAATCGATCGAGCTAATCATTCCCGGAAAGCCTCGTTCGGCATTGATTATGAGAAGTTGATTAATGTCTTCTTCGTTGGTCCTTCGCATGCATGTTGGTGCAAAAACCGCAAGGACAAAATCACAGAACTTGTTCAATGCAATCAAAGCAGCAGTTCCACTACACCTTGTATACTCGTCAACAACATCCACAGCTAAACCATATGCGAGCATCCTCATCGTCGCAGTACACTCTTACAAATTCGAGAGCGCTTGGCGACTGGTAGCATCCCTGAAGTAGACTGGATCGTAGTCAGAGACCGCGTCAATGATCCTCATGAACAATGGCTTCGTCATTATGAACCTCCGGCGGAATTACTTTGGAGTATACTCGGCATTGTCGGTGAAGTAATCTTCCATAATTTGCTCATGATGTTTCTTGCGTCTTCGGTTGATGTATGTGCGAGTGTGTTTCTCGTTCGGTTATGATGAAGAAGACTCGACAATGTACTTCGGCAACATCGACTCGGAGAATCTCTTTGCCATCACTGAACTATAGGATACGGGTTCGAGTGCCTACCTTTCAGATTCAGACTCCACATCAGACATGAACACCTCTTCCTCGGAGTGATGTGATGAGGAAAACATTTTGGCAAAATGATATTTGGTCGGTTAAGAGTATTTTGAGTTTAAAAGAGAGAAAGAAGGGTGAAATTTGAGATGTGGAGAAATATATGAAGTTTGGTGTGTATTTATAGATCTCGAAAAAAATATGACCGTTGGGCTAGGACATGTCCATTGCGATGGAGTTGCTCACCATCTACGGCTGCCGAGCAGCCGTCCACATTGGGCAGCAGCTGTCGCGGCAGGCGCCGTGACCGTTCCAGCGGCCGTCTACAGTGGGCGGTCTAAGTTGAAGACTTTTAATTAGTTACTTGGATGTCTCCTTCACGTTGAGTGAGTTGATGGAGTAATCAATTACTTTGGGACTGTTAAATGAGGGATCGTTTTTTTATTAAACAAATGACACATTTTTATATATTACAAAAAATTCCCAAATTATATAAATATAGAATTAGTCTTAATTTTCGTAAAATTTATCAAATTATCACATCTTCGAAAATATATGAACGTATATACACTACGATTACAAATAATGATGAATTTGAGATGTTTATATTGTCATATTCGTAATCGTTAATATTTGTTTAATTACTTAGTATAATTAAATTAATTTACTTTACATTAATAATTTTTTTTTAAAAATTAAAAAGAAATTAGAAACTGACCAGGACTGTGTCCTGGCACGCTCCGTCGGCACAACTCTGATCGGAGCTGTAAAGCTCTAATCTGGTCGGAGCTTCTCCGACCAGTTTGGGCGGCGGAGTTCTTCGTTAGTGTTCTTTGTTCTTCGTGTTCTTCGTCTTCGTTCTTTGCGTTCTTTTAATTTTTTTCCGGATAATATGATTGGTCCAAATATACATGTTTAGATGTTTTTAGGTAAAATTGTAATTATTTATAATAATAAAATTATGTTATTAATTATAATAGTTATGGTGTTGTTTGTAATATATAAAAATGTGTTATGCGTTTAGTAAAAATTAGTAAAACCTTTAATATTTTTTTTACTAAATAATTGTAGTTAGAAAAATAATTATTTGATCACGTATACATGGAGCAAGTTAGCAGATTTATGTTAGTGTAGTCATTAATTAACTACTTGATTAATTTAGAAATCTTGGCCTGTTGAGTGGCAATTTATGTACGCAACCTTGTATATGTGATCATGGTTTGGAGTTCCTTCTCCGTAACCATTATATATGAAATGAACTAGAGCAAATACACTTGCTTAAAAATAGTGAGGTAACTAGACGCTTCCTGGTTTGTTAGTATTCTCCTAATTATGAAAATAATACAAGATACTATTTCAAAAGTTAATTAACGAATTTATAAATTTTAAGAAGCAATAAAGGATGTCTAGATAGATGTCTTTATTGATTATACATCCTAATGATTGAGCCGAAGAATATTACACATGCTGCTACGGTGAGCATATACAAGTGAGCTGAGGCGAAAGTCGATGCGTTTTACGTATACTGCTACGATTAGTATACACATGAGAGCCGAGGTGTTTTACACATATTTCTACGGTGAGCATGTACGTATACCAATATGAGGCGAAGCTTACCTATGCACCCTACCTAAAGAAAGAATGTTAAAGTGATTCTAGCTGAAGATAAGAAAAGAGCTTGAATCAAATGAGTGATCTTAACGATCGAATGTAAAGAAAGAAAATTCAAGCTAAATGTTTAAGTTATTGAATTTTGGAACTATAGAATTGGTACTTCATGGCTTTAATTCGCTTTATTGATTTTATCCTGATGAATTGTGAATTTTTATTGGAATCAATTATGTTATGATATTTTTGTTAGTTTGACTTGCTTGCGAGTACATGTAGGTACTCACCCTTGTCCTATTTGATTCCCAGGTAACGGTGGAGCTGGAGTGGAAGAGGATCGAGTTTGACATTGATTCAGTACACCCTTTGAATAAGTTTTGGGATTTCCTTTAATTTCAAGTTTAAAAATGTTAATTTTGAAGATTCCATCACGGATTATCAAGTGATTCACAGTCGTGAGAACTACTACACCCTCAAAGGATATGATGCAGACCACGTGTCAATCTCCAATGCATCATCGATATCCCATTCTCGATGATTATTGATAGGGGCCAATTTTAGAGCTATGTTATGTCACTCAAGATCTCATATTCTTAGTGATAACATAATTCTCATGGGAATACATATGTAAATAATTACAGACAAACAGATAATAATATTTACATATTGTAATGCCTATTTATAGATGAACAATAATCATAAATAAATGTTGAATCGAATATGTATATTTGTCCTAATCGATTGTCTCTAGGACATATATACTTTCAGTAGCAGCCTAAATTCGAATTTTGTAGGAGTTGTAGATTGAAGATCACTTCTCTGAAATTGAAGGTGCTAGTCTAGGGTTTTTTTTAAGAGAGTCTTTAGAGAGAAAAAATTTTAGATTTGTGATTTATATGCAATGAAAACATGTACATTATTTCCGGGTTATATCCATATACAGTTGACTCGTTTTCTCTACCTAATTGCTAGACCTTAGTTGGGTAAATTTGTAAGCTTTTGTTTGGAGTTGATATGTAATATATAAAAAAATATGTATATATATCTTTCTTTAGAGCATGTTTCTTAGAATATTTTTTCATTAATAAAAGTATTGTATTCTTAAATTTATTATACATTTTCTACTTATTTTGTGAACATATTTTAGGAATTTGAATTGCAATGAAGTTCTCAAGACGCATTGTATGGGTTATTGGTTTATTGGTCCCCTTTCCAACTCTGCTTTTGCTCAATAATTCCGGGTTGGAAAGGAAAAACAAAAAGGACGATAAACCTTTTTAATTTTATATATTTTATTATAATTACTTTTTATTCTAAACAACTATTAAAATATGACTTTATTATATAACAAAATTACATTATAAATATTATGTATTACTTAAACTTATATTTCATAAAAATATCAATTTCATTTGGTATAATATTCAGATATGAGTTTAGTTGGTAATATATTTCAGGTTCCATTAATATATGGTGAGTTAAAAAAGAATAAGTATAATATTCTGATTCATAAAATCAATAATAATTGACCGGTGAAAAGACAGTTGCAGAAAAAGGGAGGGAGTATTAGTCAACACTGAACAGCAAATGAGCAAAAGCAAAAGAAGCAAAATCAAAACCAAACACTCTGCCGCTAGCTACATAAGTAGTAATTGTAAGTATCAAGTGTTGTTTCTGTACCAAAAGTGAAATCAGTGTGACAATGGCAGAATCAGCCCAAGTCAGACAGCAAGCATTCGGCTGGGCTGCAAGAGATTCTTCCGGCCACCTCTCTCCTTTCGACTTCTCCCGCAGGTAATTAGCAAAAGTATTATTCATCTAATTATACGCCGATATGCGCAATTAACTATGATCTTTATCGAGTATTTCTTGTGCTTTTATAAAAAATTATTATTAATATTTTTTTTGCTGTTTTAAAAAAGAAAAAACCTTATTCCTATCTACAGTGAAGTGAATTTGTCTGGATAAATGCTTCGCTTGTCTGATTAGCTTATTCAGTACCTACTAGACTACTAGTAGTTGCTGCTGTTTTGTTATAAGTTTATATTTATAGTTTTATACTAGTAAATTTCGACTGATTAAATGCTTAGTCATAAATTTATAACCATACATGATTCATGATCATGACTGACCAAATGTGTGTTAGTTATAGATGTTTCGAATAGTTGGTGATTAATTGTTCAAATGACAGGGAGAATGGAGTGGATGATGTGACCATCAAAATACTCTACTGCGGAGTTTGCCACTCCGACTTGCATAGTGTCAAGAATGATTGGGGATTCACAAATTACCCCTTTGTGCCAGGGTATACAATTATACATATATTTTTGCTTCTAATGTTCTAAAATCTTTCTGAAAGTCTTACATGTCAATGATTAATTACTTCGGTTCTTATCTTACTGTGCTACATTCATTGTCTGCAGACATGAAATGGTTGGAATTGTCACTAAAACTGGAGATAACGTTCAGAATTTCAAGGCGGGTGACAAGGTTGGTGTTGGAGTGCTTGTGGGATCTTGCAAAAAATGTGATGCATGTGAAGAAGATCTGGAGAACTACTGTGACAAAGTGGTACAAACATACCACTCCAAGGATAAAGATGGCAAGCCCAACTATGGTGGTTATTCCGACATAATTGTTGTTGACCACCAATTCGTGCTTCGTTTCCCAGATGGCATACCTTTAGATGCTGGTGCACCGTTACTGTGTGCAGGGATCACAGTTTACAGCCCAATGAAGTATTATGGAATGACTGAGCCTGGAAAGCATTTGGGTGTGGCGGGACTTGGTGGACTAGGCCATGTTGCTGTGAAGTTGGGTAAGGCCTTTGGGTTGAAAGTTACTGTCATAAGCACTTCTCCGGGTAAACAAGCTGAAGCCATCAACAGGCTCGGGGCTGATGCTTTCGTTGTTACTTCTGATCCTGATCAGTTGCAGGTAAAAAGCGTATTTTCTGTGTTACTTCTAATCTCGATAGCTTGAAGATAACTTTGTAGATGTTTGATTACCTTGTCACATGACCACGTCTGATTTGTTCAAACTTTAAAAGTAAATTTGTGTTGTATAGATATATAGACTGGCATTGGTATCAATTTGTTGGATGCATTTAAGCTACCTATCGGGTTTTTGGAGTGAGCATCAAGTTGATATTTTTCTCATATAGTGTTTCCCAAAGCTTCTTTAGGTACCTTCTGAGCTTTTACTGTTAACAAGGCATGTTTTATTCTGATTGCCAATGGTGTTATGAATTCTGGCTTCTTGGTTGCTATTTTAACAGTACATGCTTTTGTCACTGTCTGCCTTGATAGCCATCTTAACTTCTCAATAAAAACCAGAAAGGATTGAGAACACTGAGATCAATAAGAAAGACTTAATGTATGCTTATCTGTCACCATTTGAAAGGATGCATGTGAGTATGTGACTAAGGATTTATTTGATCTGATTTATCCATTATGTTCTTTTTTTTCCCCTTCCAGGCTGCTAATGGCACAATGGATTTTATCATCGATACCATTTCTGCAGTTCATGCCTTGGCCCCATTGCTTGGTCTGTTAAAGAGGAACGGGAAACTTGTTACTGTTGGATTGCCAAATAAACCACTGGAACTACCTGTATTCTCTATTGTTGGAGGTAAGAAGAAACCTTACTTATCCATTGATAGTAATCTCAGCTTTAGCAAGTCCAAATGGCTCTTTAATAATCCATGGATAAACACAGTTGGTTAGAAACTTACCATCCTCCTGTACTACTTTATAATCTGAACACTGAGTATACCTTATCAAGTTAAATGAATGACTCTTTAATCAAGTTGTTGACTTCTTGTAGTATGGATGATGACTAGGTCTTTCACACGTGTCTTGTAGGGCGGAAGCTAGTTGGTGGGAGTGACATTGGAGGCATAAAAGAGACGCAAGAGATGCTCGACTTCTGTGCAAAGCATGGCATTGCTGCTGATATTGAATTGATCAACATGGATTATATTAACACAGCAATGGAGCGACTTGCCAAATCTGATATAAAGTACCGATTTGTGATTGATGTCGCAAACTCCCTGGCAAGTAAATAGGTGTGAATGCATCCGTCAGCTGTTTCATAAGTTCCCCTCGATGAGAACCTAACGTTGATGTTGCTTTGTCATTGTGTATGTGTTTGTTATAAATGTGATGCATCAGCAGCGAGTAGTTCTTATGCAAGTTTAATAGTTCATTTAGAATCCGCTTAGGCTATTTGTGTTGAATGTGTGTTGAGCTAATTAATTTGTCCCACATCGGATAATTAAGGAACATAGTAATCCTTTATATGTGCCACATCGGATAATTAAGGAACATTTGAAATGACTTCTCTCCGAGAACATAGATGTGAACGTTTTTTCAATCTAATAAGAGAATAGTTTTTCATTAGATTCCTAACAGATATTGATGTGAATTTTAAAATGTATTTGGTTATACACATAGATATAATGACAAAAAAAAATCCCTTACTCAGTAGACCCCTTCACGAAAATTTAGATATATTAGTAAAATTGTGCATGAAAAATTCATGTGTCAAACAAAGAGTATTTTATATTAAAATTAAATATATTTGTATATACTTAATTAATTATTAATTAAATTATAATGTATATGTTATATAAATATTGAAGTGGTGGGAGATGAAGTGTAAATACCTTCTTCTGCTTTCTTTTCTTTGTTCTTTTAATTTTATTTTTATATGTGAAATTTAGAGTTAAAATTAATTTAATTAATTAAAATTTAATATAATTGTAAATGTAATGTTTAAAATATTAAAGAAAAAGAAAGTATGTATATTGGTGAAGGTCTCAAATATAAAACACTCCCTCTGCGCGATGAAACATGTTCTGCCCGATGAAACATGTGACGTTTCGTTTTTCACTGTTAATTTGAACTATATATTATTGATGCAAAAGATCGAAAAATATATTAATTTTTATTATTTTACAAATATTTTTATGTTGTAAATTCGAAGTACTATGGTCAAGGTCACCATTATTAGCTAAATGGAGGTGTGAGTGACATAGGGATAAGTTGAGCCAAAAATGTTTAATTTATGAGTAGTTTATGGAGAAGATTTACAATTAGTTTTTAGTTTTATGAGTTTTTTATTATAAAAAAATTATTTTATAAATGCATAGCTTTTTAAACAAATTAACTTAAAAGCTATTTAATTTGAAAAACTATTTAAATTAATTTGTTAAAAAAAAGTAAACTAGTAACTAGTCGAAGCTAATTTTATTAAACATGATCTAAATAAAAACATCGAGAACCTTCCTAAAGTTTTATATATGTGTAAACTCTTGTCGCTTCAAAAAAAAGAATATAATGAACATTATATACATATAAATAGAAACTGAACTTCTTAACTTCTAAATTGGTAGGTATGATAAAACTATATTAATATGATTTTTCTATAGTAAGATAGGAGTCGTACATAGTTAAAATGAAATAGTAATCGTACATTAAAGTGTTTATCAAATATATCCTTTAGTTACTTATTTAATTTTTAGTTTATATTTTCATTTATAAAGTATACAAGTATTGAAATAAATTAGTAATTTTATTATAATTTAAAATAAATGTTAATTTACCATTATACTTTTTATATTAGAAAAAGTAAAGTATTATTTAAAACAACAATCACCGGACTTCGACCACCACTGCCGGACTACCGACTACCGACACATTTTCGGCAGCCGGCGGGCCTCCGACGACCCTAATTTAATTATAAAAATTTAACGTTGTGATTGACAAGAATTGAACCCTCAGCCTCATATACTCAAACCCTACATATTTACTATTAGACTACAAGTACTTACATTTCTATAACTTAACTATAAACATCTAGGATACATCTTCAACCAAACTAACAAAAAGAGAGAAATCATAGATATCAAAATAAAATAGCACATATTTTTGTTTAATGTCCAAGAATTATTATTTAACATAGATTTTTTTTTCTCTTTAGATTGCCATTGCAACTAATAAAAAGTCGAGATTTTTTTTACCAAAGATTACTCTTAAAATATAATGATTTAATACTTACTAAAATTATATTATGGATATTACCAGTTGAAATTTTCAAATTTTGTTAAATATTTTATTAATATTTACAGAGTTATTTGTGGTCAAAATTAATTATGATTTACTGAAAAAAGTAGATTGGGGACTTCATAAGAAACAGATGGAGTATATGATATAACACGTTAGCTAATATTAGTGTTGTGGTTTACATAATTCAATTTACATCATCTTAATACCAATTCTTTTCATGTGAACATATAATACACATTCAAAATTAATCACAAAGAGGTACAATAATCAAACGAAAAAAGTAGATTATATATATTACACTCAACAAATCAAAAAGTTGGAAGAACAAATGGGAAACATGATCTACAATCCCGAGCGCTTAAATAATGAAATGACATTATATCTCATATTTATCCGCTTAATTACCGACATAGTAACAACTTCATAGGTTGAATGTCCGGTTCTTACATTTTATTCTTCAAATTGTTGAAGTGTAATACTTATCTTACATGCCATATTCAAATATTGTAATTGGTTTCTTATAAATGTTTTTTTTTAAACGGTTAAAGCCTTAAAGGGTCTTACCAACTAACATACACTTCGTTGCCGATTTCTCATAAATGTAATTTCATTAAAATATTTATGAATTATTTATAACGAGTATAATTCTAACTGGAGTTTTGTATTGAAATATTTTATATATTTTAAAGTTATAATAGTTTATACTAATTTTGTGCATAATAAAAAACTTATACGTCATCAATTAATCAATTAAGTTGAAATGGTATAATGTGTATGATAGTTATACGCATAAATAAAAATAATTAAAAAATATTTTGACAAGTGTTATTTTTTTCGAGTCGAGCCAAATCAAGTATTATAGATTGAAAATGTAAGGGTGTATAATTATAATTTCACAATATCTATAGGGTAAAAGTAATTAAGCTGTAAGGAATAGGTTGATGTTTAACTAAAAATTACATGGACACCATGGAGATTGAACGTTTGATCTCCAGCACAATCTTAACTCATTTGCCACGATAATTCATTTTTTGTTTGTTGAATATGTAAATAATTTACAAACCAACCCTTGTCCAAACTTAGATTCTTAAGTTAAAATCCTTTCAGTTTCTGCAAGCTTTCACTTCAGTCCCTGTTGATTGGAAAAGTTTTGTATCCCGAAATTCTCCAATCCAAATTCAAGAAAAAGGTTTTAGCTACTTTCTAACACCTTCCTCTATCCAATTCGCACAAGATTAGGCCCTCTGAATACATCAAACAAACAAGAAATTTCAAAACGCATTAAAAAATCAAACAACAAATTCGACCTCTTGTTTTCCTTTAGTTCTAGAACAATATAACAGCGATAATTCGTTGTAGTCTAATTACCTAGATCGAGAAGAGGTGGCCGGATGGTGGTGGTGCCATCGTTTGCCTGTGGTGGTTCCATTCACGTTGAATTTTCTCTTGCCCATCTTCAACATGTTCAAAATTATTTATTTTTATATATTATTATAATTATTATTTTATTTTATTTTTATATGGATACTTATAATTTAAAATTGGAAAAATTACATAGGGACCCCCAGCCAGATGCCTATGTTGCATATGGATCCTCCGAGATCGACAGTTACATTCAGGTCCATAAATCCGTATACGTTGACCAGCTTAATTCACTATTCACTTTACTTGCAAACCAAACACAGCTTTAGCAATTCTATTCACTATTCTTCCCTGTTTTGCCCTTCCTGTTCGTTCTTTCCCCTGCCCTTCCTGTTCATCCTTTGTACCAAATCTGAATCTGGGAATTCGCGATTGGACTCGCGTTTACCTTTACAATTCGCCAGTCTTGGATGATTATGCGAATAATGAACGGAATCAGATCGAATTATCGAAGACTCAAATCGCGATTAGAGTTGCGACGAGTAGCCGGAGTTTTGAACGGAAACCGAATCTGGGAGTTCGCGATTGGAATCGCGAATGGTACCGAAATCAGGATGAGAAACCGGAGGCAGAAGTCGCGATTAGAGCCGCGACGGTGACCGGAATCGGACGGAAATCTGAATCGAGAAAATCGCAGTTCGGTTTTTCCATTCGTCTTTTTGGATGATGAATCGAACAACCTTGATGTTTGATATTGTTCGGAACAAG
>JAYMSP010004618.1:0-15735 GCA_036897095.1 Plantago elongata
TAGTCTTTACCTTTGCTGTTATATGGACCAACACTTGAGTTTAGGCAAAATGACAGAGGTATCCACAAGTGAGCATAACTTAATTGATGAATCAGTCTCAGACCTTGACTTAGAGTCTGATGATGATGTGTCACTTCAACTTGTTCTTAAAAGATGAAGGAAGGAATCTCATGGTGGAGCCTCTAGCTTAGCTTCACTACCTCAGAAAGCTAAGGTTGCAGAAGATGCAATCCCAGAAGAGGTAGTAGAAGATGTCACACACCAACAGACAGAAGAAGGATTGGTGAATGATGACAAATTGATGGAAGATGCTGACATTGTTTCCACAATCCAGTTGCCAACAAACTTCATTGTTGAAGTCATTCTTGTATCTGCGCATGTTCCTTAAATATCTGAAACGGGAACTCAGAATGTTCAAGCAGAGGAAAGGTTCGACGTACCAGAAACTTCAAGCCATGGAATGGAAGCCAACGTGCCTGAAGATTAAAGGTAGAAAAAGTGGTTTGTATCTAACTTGAAAAACATTTTCAATGATTAACTTGTTACTCATAAGCTTCATTTGTTACAGGCTTTCATGGAGACCTCATAGCAGGGGGGAGACACTACACCCAACTCTATGATTTGAGAAGAGGTTCCTTCAACCTCCAATGTACAAGAAACACAGCCTGATGTGTAGGTAATAAATTATCTCTAAAATGAAACAATTTCATTCTAAAATAATTCTTGTATATGTCTAACTCCAATGTCTCTGAACAAGCAAAAACTGGGAAAGAATCTGAACTTGTGGAAACACTACAAGTCCAAGAAAATCTAGAAGTTGCAAAGCCTTCTGAAGAGATTGTTCCTGAGCCTTCTGTAGCGGAGGTATAAAACAGGAACATTAACTTTCTGAAATTCTTGAAATCTTTCAAACTTCTTCTTGGATTAGGTTCCTACTGAAGAATAGGTTGCTGAGGAAAATCTGGAAACCTCCGCAGTACCTATGGAGATAGACTAGGCAGGAATTTCCAAGTCTCCAGAAAGGATGCCAAAAACCGCTCAGGTTTCAGAAAGAATAGTCTCTGAGCTTCCTAACTTGGAAGTAAGTGAATTCTTAGAAACTCTTATCTTTCACACCTTTCTTAACCAATTTCTAAGGTTTGATTTTTGTTCTCAAGCTCAAGTAGAAAGAATGTTTCAAGAGGACGCATCAATTCCTCTAGTGAAGGTATCTGAAGCACCGATTGCTCCAGGAGTGCAAGTCAATGAGCCTAGTGTAGACACACATGTATGCTCAGAAACATAAACTTCTCATAAGCTCAGATAACCACATGTCAGTTTGAATAAAACTAACTTGAAACCATTTCTTTCAGGCTCAAGTGTTACCAATATTCGACGTGAAAGCTCCACTCGATCTGAAGAAATTCTTTCAGATAATCCCCCTAAATCGACATGTCAAATATTTTAAGCAATGGCAACATCTCAGAAAGCTGATCTAATGGAGCTTGCCAAGGTGATTGATTATCTAAAGAGGAGAGCACGAGCTTTTAATCTGGAGAACTATATACATGGTTCGTTCCCAGAGTTCTCCTTTCACCAAATGATGGATGAAGACTTTGCTTATTCTCTTAATAAGAATCTGATGAGCGCCTTCAGTGATGCTGATGAAGCGACCAAGCGGGAAATGGCACTGAATCCTGTGCTGCCCCAAAAGCTCAAAGTTTACCCCTCTGAGTAAGAGGAAGTGAATGGGCAGCGGATTACATTTCCTAAGATAATTAACCTGGTATCTGATGAAGAGGAGGAGTATGACGAGAATTATGTAGAAGACTCCTTTGAGGATCGTTCAGAAAGAGGTGACATTGATGACAATGATCATTCTGATGATAATAATGATGGTCCACCAGAGACACGTGGAATGGCACAAGGAGAAGCCAGAACATATGTTGGAAGAAGAGACCAAGCTCTGTCAAGAGTATCAAACTCTAGTTAACGCTAAACAAGCTCAATTACTGATGATTGAGGCATAAATTGTCAAGGAAAGAGCACTCCTTGAAGAGAAACTACAACTGAAGAAAGATATCAAAGTCACAGCTGCAGAGTTGGACGCTCTGGTGACCGAAGATAATGAGCATGATGCTAAGGCTGCATCAGATTGACCAACTGAGCCACCTTCTTAGAGAGCCAACACTAAAAGGAAAAAGAAAATGAATGCTGAGCCTGCTCACAATGAATCTATTATATTGAGCACTGATAATTATGAACAAACACAAGGTATCGCACTAGAAGAGGACGAGATGCATGTATATCATCTGAAGTGATTGGAAAATTCTTTGGAAGAAGCACAGTGTTTCAAGCGCTTAGAAATGAATATGTTGTTGAAGATTCCCAGGTACTCGAATATGTACCTACTGACCTTAAGCCAGTTGCTAAGCTCTTACTACATAGAGCCTCTAGCATCGCACTTTCTCAGAAAGACTTTGGCATGGTTGAAGATGAAGACTGCAACAATGCCAACAGAGCACTTGATAAAGAACAATTTTCTATCCTAAAGGAAGAGTTTATCTTTAGCTAGTCCAAGTGCACAACAACCTACAACAGAACTTTGAGTCTCTGTCTCATTCTTATGTCAGTTTGAGTCAGTCACTCATGACTATGGTGGAAGAGAGAACTATCTAGAAAGGTAGAGGACGGGAGAGAAAATAAGTCCTCTCTACAAGTTAAGTTCCAGAGCAGGACATGCCTTCTGAAGAACCAAGACCAAGGCTTCAATGTCGAATAACTAGGGTTTCCAAGGCCCTTGTTATATCTGAAGGTACCAAGCCTTCTGAAGAAGAAAAAGAAGAAGGAGAGATCAAAGACAAGGAGGAAACCTGTAAGTGTCCACTCAGGAACTTCAATGATGATGATGATGGTGAGACTGACACAGACTAACAAAGAGAAGAAGAGTGGAAAGCCTATCTGAACCTCCTCTGTCTATAAATCCAAGAGTTGCCAAAACTCCTTCTGGAAACACTAAGTCGACCAAGGTGGATCTTCCAGCACAAACCCCAGAAATAAAGTAGAAATGGAGAAAGGACTGAATCGAAGAATGCATAGGAACATGCAGTTTGGTAGAGCCCAAGAGAAAAAACAGGAAGAAAAATCAGTTGCTGCTCAGATTGAGTATGTCAAGACTAATGACAACCAATCATCCTACAGATGCATACATCTCCAGAACGGGTACTAGATTCTTGAGCTACAAAATTTGCTATTAAACAAGAAGTTTTCATATCCTATCTACATAAAAATGATGGCATGGAGAACCAATAATCCTACTCTGCTTAATCCTAAGAATGCTCACAAGTGGCTTAATTTTGAGGTTCATTTAAGGACTGAGGCTAAGAATAAGCTATTTGATTTAACATGTCCTTATCCTAAGCCAGATGATGTACACAAGACCAGAAAGCTAGATGGTACTCTCAGCAAGCAGAACAAACTAGGTGTTCAAACACATGAGTCATTTTACATGGCAGGGGAATTATATCTGGATGACATTGCATACTGTGAAGAAATTTACAAGTATTTTGAGTTGTCTATGCTGAAGATCAACCATGCTTGGGTATGGGGAAAGTACTTGTGGATCAAGAACTCCATTAAGTCTAAAAGAGACTATCTGGAAAAACATGAAGATCCTGATAAAGCTTACAAAGAAATTTGTGATTTAGACAGAAAGATAGAGCTCTCTGTCAGAAGGCTACTTTATGAATATGCTGAAGACTGCAGGAGGGTTGATCCCCATTGATCCAGAAGATGAAGATGCTAAAGAACTTAAGCTTTCTGAACCTAAGTTATTTTTGAAGACTTGAAGACTAGTTCTTTAGGATGTATACTTGGAGCTTGGACTCTCCTGTTGCCTAATTAACTTAGTAGTTTTTGTAATTCTGTTGACTATATTTCATTATAATACATCTTGTAAAAGTTATCTTATTGTATGTAATGTTCTTTCTATAGATCATACTCTTAGAAATCTTGTATAAGAAGAGAACTTGTCAGCAAAGATCACTTCTTGTGATTTGGTTGATGTTTACTTTCTGCACTTATTTATCTGATTGAATATCTTTTGAAATGATTAAGTGGTGGATTGTTTTCACTTCCATGTTTGTAATAGGACTCTGATATATTCATGGTTGACTGATCAAAAAGGGGGAAATTTGTTAGGAATATCTTTTAGTATTTTTGATTAATCACCATATGACTTATCTTAGTACAGAAAGGTGACTAGTACTCTTAGTTCACTTGAACATTGTAACAGAGGAAATCACTTAGTATGTTAGTCTAGTTAAACTTGTATTACGATTATTATGTCTCTGAATGTAATTTTATATTTTGAGAAGGCCATGAAGAAGGATCCTAGAAACGGAGCTTAATCGAAGATTTGAAGACTGAAGATTGCGCATGTTTGATGAAGACACAAGGGATTAGTCTCCTCAGATAGAATATGTTCATAAAGCATATTGTATAATGCATTTGGCACGTTGGACCTCTCTGAATATATGACATCAACAAGTCAAGGAGCTTGCTAGCTTTTAGAAAGGCTCATGTGTCCGTCGAGACTACAGAACAAAGAAATAGTACAGTGTATTAATTACACCGACTGAAATGTTGACCCAGTAAGCCCTCTCTGAAAAATGAGAAAGTGAATTATGAGTACTATTCAAATGACTCTCAAATTCATCTATAAATATCAACACTTAGAAGCTGAGAAATACACACACGCTACTACACACACGAACTTCACTTATACTTTCAAGTATTCTCTCAAGCATTCATACTACAATTCTTCAAGCTCACTGTTGCGACTACACAACTCGTAGAATCATTAGTAGTTCTAAGTGTCCTGAACCTTAACAAGAGTTTGATTATCTGTTGAAGAGTTGAACAGTCTGACACCCTTTCTGAGGTTCATTCTCCAGAACAGATATCAACACTTGGGTGAGAAAGGAGATACTTACCATATACTGAACAAGTATATTAAGTAGTGTAATCTTCCCAAGCTCTCTATTACAATAGCTGAAAAGTTATTTTAAGATTAGCCTGACAACAATCATATAACCAACTTCATCAAGGCGTGGAGTACATGAAGTACTTGGTTTGGGAAATCAAAGAAGAGCTCCAAGTTTATCTTGAGTACAAGAAGTACTTGACTTTAGAAGCTAGGGAACAACTCAGGGGAACAAATTTGGTTGGGAACCATTTGTTTGTAGGGATCTTAGAATAGGATACATTGTAAGGAGAATTCAATTATATGTTCTAGTGAATTCCAGGTCTCAGAAAGGCCGAAGTGGATTAATTGGAGGATTACGCCACCTCCATATACCACTATAAGTTGATGTGTTATTTACTTATTGTATTTACATTACAGCATCACACACACATACACACACACACACACACACATTATTAATGCAAATCACATTTTCGTTTATCTATCGCTTAAAGTCTTCCACTCTCTGAATCTAAGTATTAGAAACCCCAAAGTTTCTGAAAAAGACTATTTATCAACGAAAGTTTGAAAAGACTATTCACCCCCCCCCCCCCTTCTAGTCTTTTCCTTTGCTGTTATCTAGACCAACAAGCTTTGCAGCGGTGATGCATGAAGGTTTCTTTGAAGAAATTGTACGAATGCTTGAAAAAGCATTCTTGGATGCGGATGAAGAAACAAGAAGGCGAATGGCTTACAAGCCTGCCTTGCCCAAGAGCATGAGTGTCTACCCATCTGATTAGGAGGAAGTGAATGGGCAGTTCACCACCTTGCCAATGGTGATCAACTTGGTTTCTGATGATGAGGAGGAAATCAACGAGAATGACTTTGAGGAACCTCCTTCTGAACATCCCACCAAGAAGGGCAATGATAACAGTGATGATGATAATGAGGCTCCTACTCCCGGAGCTGGTGGAATTTCTCAGACTAAAGGAGCATTAAGTGCTGAAAAGCCTTCTGGAAAGAACCAATCTACTCCACCACCATCTTCACAATCACCCAATCACACCTCTCAACAACAAACTGACACTGAAGCAACAAGGATTGCAGAATAGGAAACTGAGGCAAGAGTTTCCAAACTATAGAAGATGTTGGAGTGAGAGCTCAAGACAAGTTGGAGCTGGAAGAGATGATTGCTCACAATGCTACCAAAATCCAAAGTTTGGAGGCACTGAATGAAAAGGAGAAAGAACTCCTTGGTGAGAAAATCAAGCTCAAGCAGTCTCTAAAAACTGCTCTGGTTCATGTTGAATCACTTGTAATAGACAAGCAAGATGCTGAGGCTGCATTACAACTTATTGGACCATCACTGGACAAGGGCAAAGAACCAATCATTGAAGCCCTGAAAGAGTCCTCGGATTGGAAGAAGAGGATAGACATTTAGCCACTCTGATTGAACATATGGTTGTGTCTCATTTGAAGAGAAAGGTGATAGCACCTAAAGCTTTCAACAAGGCCCCTGAATCAAACAATGTCTTTGAAAACAAGTTCATTATCCTTGCAGATATGAAGAATGAATTGTTTGAAAAAAAAAATAAAGCCTTGGCCTCCACCCCTCCAGAGTTTAAAGCCTTTGTTGAGCTCCTAACTAGAAGGACAACATCTCTAATGTTGAACCAGAAAGATTTAGCCATGCCAAGAGATGCAGACTTGGAGACAACTCGTAAACCTTTAATGGAATCTAGTTATGGTGCTGAAAAAGTAGATAAGATGTCTGAGCCTCTAGAGCTGATCTCCAGAAGAGAACATCTTCTACTTGGGAAATTTGAGTACCTTCACCCAAAATTCCAGAATCTGGTGGCAAGCCATAATGTGCTAGCAAACATTTTAACTCACTCCCTGAGACATGTTGGTTTGAGTTAACCATCAATGGCTAAGGGGGAAAGATTCAGAAGAGAAACATGTAAGAGGAAGCAACAAACCTCTAACTATCATAGAACGTCCCTCCTCTTCAAGTCAACCACCACCACCACCACTAACTAGATCTGGAGCTGCAAAAGAAGATCCAAAGAGAACCAAGTCCCCTAGGAAAGTTGATAAGCGTTCCGAAGAAGAAGAAGAAGGTGAGATCAGAAAAAGGTCTACAGATACCTGCTCTCGACTTGATCAATGTCATTTTCATGATGATTGTAAGTGTGGTATTTTGGGTGATCTGGTAACGCTGAATGATATTCAGTGTTCCAGACACACAAGATACAGGGCCACACTTGCGATGTCTATTCTTGAATATATTTAATATATAGTTTATACCTTTCTAACATCTAATTATTTCCATAGTTGTGTTGAGTTATTTTATGCAGATATTTTAGGACAAGAGATCGAGCAGAATCTTCAAGTAATGAGCAAGTCGAAGATTACAAGGAAAAGGAGGACTCTTGATGGAAAGTAGAAGTCGACTTGGACAAGACTTCTCATATGATCGTAACACCATTCCTTCTATAGTTTGATTGGAAATATATGACGGTCCACCAGCGTCTATATATAGAGAACTCGAAGAAGAAGACAATTATCAAGAATACCTAGTTCAAGCTCTGATAGTCTGTTACGAAGTGTTCTTGCGATTTTCTAGTTTTGCTAAGTTGTTTTGATAATATGTCCAGCATATAATAGGTTGATTGTTTTCTAGTAGAGTTTGTACTTTACCTGGCTTAGTTGTTTGCATCTAGAGAGATCCAAGAGAATCAAACTAGACTAGTTTTTGTATTCATTATTCATTAAAGTGGATATATTTCGCCTTGAGGCTCGGTAGATTATCGAAATAGATAATCTGCTAGAAACTTATACTTGGTGTTCTACTTATTCCGGTGTTAATTCTGTTATAGGTAGTTTATATATGTTTTCTTGTTATGTTAGATTACTCAGTGTTCTACAATCACTGGAAAACTGTCCAGTCTGTTTTTCAGTGTTGCGGTCACACAGAGTGGTCTGTTTGTGATTCAATGTGTCAAATCCCGGTCCAGTTACTATTTCAATTGTCATCAGATCCAAACACTTCCACATTGGTGTTTGGATTTGATACTTTGAGAGATGGATACTACTAAGGCTAATCGAATGCCTACTCTTGATGGATCCAATTACGGGTATTGGAAGCAAAAGATGCGCACATACATCAAAACTATCAATGTTCGTGCATGGAAATCAATCACGGATGGCTACACACAATCTATGGTCAAATCAGGTTATGACAAAGATGCTCAACCAAAGGATGAATCTGAATACACTTCAATGGAGGTAAGTGAGTCTACCCTGCATAAGAAAGCATTATATGCTATTTTTGTTCATATCAATCAATATATGTTTTCTCTTGTACAATCTTGTGTTACTGCCAAATCAGCCTGGAAAATCTTACAAAAACACTATGACGGAGAAGATAGTGTTAAAGACTCTCAACTTCAAGTCTCAATAACAATTTTGAAAATCTCAAGATGAGACTATCACCAAGTAATTTGAAAAAGTTCTAGTATCTAATTAGAGTCAATCCGTAGGTGAGCCTTACTCTAACAAGCAGTTGGTCCTATAAATCTTAAAAAGTCTATCCAAGAAATTTGTTTTGGAAAGTATAACTATTCAAGCTACTCATGATTTTTATAACATGTATCTTAATGATTTAATGAACATTTTACTCAACTACGAGTCATCTTTTGAAAAGGCTAACACTGAAATAGATAATGAAGCTCAATGTAGCTCCTTAGATGATGCATCTAAAGATGAAGATAATGTGGACAAAATAATCTTTAACACTGTGATGACTCGTCTTAAAAACAACAGTCTTAAAGAAAAATTCTTGAAAAACTCAAATGGCGGCATCTTCAAACAGATAGTCAAACAATCTTATTCTCAATGGACTGCTGAAGAATCTGAAAAACTCATGAAAAAAGAAATGCTATGCTTGTGAAGGGTTTAGTCTTTATCTAAATGAATGTGCTAACACTCTTCATAAGAAGGGCAATGCCTACTGGGTTTGTGTGACTGACATTGCAGATTCTATAGAAGAAACCCCTCCAATAGAAGAGGAGCAACATACGTCAGCCTTCTTTAATCGAAATGACCACGATGAAGAACATAATGATACGTGTTGTGATCACACTGCCTCTGATCAGGAATTGTACCTTATTGAGGTTCATGTTACATAGAACACCAAGAACACTATCGGTGATATCTGCACACTAAAAACTGAAACTTCGAGCATTAAGTCTGGTAAAAAGATCTCTATTACTTCTAACCATAAAATCAAGAGAGCAGTCAACTTGAAATTGGTTTGGAAACTCAAAAGAAAGATTCTTAGTTCTGTTGTGTTCACTGTTATCAAGACTAACCTTGCAGGTTCATGGTACTTTGGTAGTGGGTGTTTCCGACACATGACTGGAACAAAATCCAATCTCACGGATTTTGTAAAATTCAATACAGGTGTTGTCACCTATTATGGTGGATCTAAAGGTAAGATCATTGGTAAAGGAACCCTAAATATTGTCGGACTTCCACCTCTGAAGAATGTCCTACTGGTTAAAGGACTAATGGAAAATTTGATTAGCATTAGTAAATTGTGTGATGACAATCTTATGGTTCTATTTAGCAAGAATACCTGTGAAGTTTTTGAATCTGGAAACATATATGTTATGACAGGTACAAGATCAAAAGACAATTGTTATCTGGTTGACAATCAAGTCACTTGCAATCAAGCCAAACTGGATGATTCTGCACTATGGCACAAGAGACATGGACATGTGAACTACAAAAATCTTGATAGGTTGATCAAGACAAAGGAAGTCAGAGGCTACCCAAACTATCCAATCTAGGAAAAGTAGGGTGTGAAGACTGTCTCAAAGTTAAACAAACCAAGGTACCTCACAGTCTTGTGCTAACTGATAGCCAACATGTAGTTACAAAACAGTGTTTTCACTTGCTCCATAAGGATCTCATGGGTCATATAGAAGTAGATAATTTTGGTGGTCATAAATATGCATATGTGATTGTTGATGGTTTTTCTCGCTACACTTGGGTGAATTGTTTATAAGAAAATCTGAAGCTTTTAGTGTGTTCAAAACACTGCATGCTAGTATAATGAATCAATATGGAGCAAAGCCATTCACATAAAATCAGATCATGGTAAAGAATTTGAGAATAAATCCTTTACTCACTTTTGTGATTTGCATGGTATCTTTCATGAATACTCTGCTCCTAAGACACTTCAACAAGATGGGATTGCTGAAAGGAAAAATACAACTCTTTAAGAAAGGCTAGAGTTATGCTAAACTCCATGAAAGTTCCTAAACGATTATGGGTTGAAGCATTAAACACTTTCTTCTACTTGATTAACCATGTTTATCTCCGACCAGGAAACTCAAAAACTCCCCATGAATATTTGAAGAATAAAAAACCCAATCTTAATCATTTATGTGTGTTTGGTTATGTTTGTTATCTCTTGAATGATAGACATCCTCTAAGAAGATTTGATCCTAAGAGTGAAAATATTATTTTTTGGGGCTACTCTCTAAATTGTCATTCCTATATGGTGTTCATACCAACTCGAAGGACTGTCATAGAGTCAGTTAATGTGGTATTTGATGATCTACCTAGTCATGCAGAGTTATATGTCAACAAATATGAAGCAGGTATGACAGACACACCATGCAATTCATCTGATGAGAGTGATCTTCAACACCAGTCATCAGCTGCACCAGCTAATGGAAGCACTCAGCCTGAACAAGAAACTGAGGATTTAGAAAGACCAAATGATGAAAATCCAGGTATGAACTCAAATGGGACAAGTACTCAAGGGAAAAATCAGTCAACCAGTGCGGTTCGACAAGAATTCGATGTGACAGCGAACCAGATCTCAATGGGGGAAAACATAGCAGACCAAATTGATCAGTCTGGTACTAACACAACTAGAGATCTTACAACCAATAATAATGTAGCTAGAGATCCTCCTTCTCGAATTAGGAACTACCATTCAACCACCCAAGTAATTGGAGAACTGTCAGTGAGAGTGAAAACTAGAAGAAAACCTCGAATTGACTACAGAAAGATGGTAAGTATGCATGTGTGTATGGAACCCCAGGTGATCATGTACGTTCTTCATGCTTTGTCCCTTCCACTGAACCTAAGAATGCTGAACAGGCCTTAAAAGAGACTTACTGGATAAATGCCATGCAAGAAGAACTTCTTCAATTTACCAAAAATAAAGTCTGGATACTAGTTCCCCGCCCCCTGGCACTAATATCATTGGTATAAAATGGATTTTTAAGAACAAGAGTGATGAGAACGGTGTGATTGTTAGGAACAAAGCTAGACTCATGGATCAGTGTTTTACTCAAGTTCAACAGATTGACTTTGATGAAACTTTTTCACCTATTGATCGTATTGAATATATTAGAGATTAGACTCTTGCTTGCTATTGCTTGTCATCTTCGTATCACCCTATACCAAATGGATGTCAAATCTACTTTTCTAAATGACATTATTGATAAAGAAGTTTATGTTGAGAAACCTAAAGGCTTCATAGATCCTTTTCATCCTGAATATGTCTATAAACTTGATAAGGCACTCTATTGTTTAAAACAAGCTCCCAGAGCAGGTATGATAGACTAACAAAGTTCTTGTTGCAGCTTGGATTTATCCGTGGTAAAGGTGATAGAACTCTCTTTATACTTCGGGCAAATAAAAACATTTTAATTGCTCAGATTTATGTAGATGATATTATTTTTAGCTCGACTAACAAAAATTCTTTGGATCCGTTTGTTGCATCAATGACAAGAACTTTTGAGATGAGTATGATAGGGGAACTTGCTTATTTCATAGGTCTACAGGTTAAATAAATCTCAAACGGGATATCCTCTCACATGAGAAATATGCCAAGAACCTGGTGGAACGATTTGGATTAGCCAATGCTAAGCCAAGCAAAACTCATATGTCCTCAAGTATCAAGATATTCAAGGATGGAACTGGCGAGTGTCTTGATCACACCATGTATCGATTAATGATTGTAAGCTTGGTGTATCTCTCTGCCACTCGTCTGGATATCATTTACTCAGTGTGTGTATGTGCCAGGTATCAGGCTGATCCCATAACATCTCACTTAATTGTTGTTAAAAGGATCATTCAATATATATCAGCAACTGTCAACTTAGATATTTGGTATGCCTAAGCGCCAACTCCAACCTTGTTAGATGCAGTGGCCCAGATTGGGATGGAGACTTACATGATAGAAAATCTACAAGTGGTGGATGCTTTTACCTTGGAAATAATCTTGTGTCTTAGTACATCAATCGTTGAATCCGAGTATATAGCTGCATGTAGTGGTGTCACATAGCTTGTATTAAATCATATGTTGCATGACTATGGATTGAGTAGTAAGACCTTGCTGATGTTCTGTGATAACTTAAGCGCTATCAATATCTCCAAAACTCATGTGCAACACTCTAGAACCAAGCACATAGACATTAGACACAATTTCTTACGTGACTTAGTTGAGTCCAATGATATTGACATACACAACACATAGAGACTACCAATCAATTAGCTGATATATTCATTAAGCCTCCAGACACCGAGAGATTTTACAATCTACGTAAATCTCTTGAAATGTACACTGTCTAGGTCAAAGAGTCCCGAGTGTGTCTGAAATACCACCAGATCACACTTGTTTTTGCTTGTCGTCTTGTGCTATGAACTCGTCTTCTCTTCCTCATCATCTATCTGTTCGTTGTGAGTGAATTATATGTGGGGCCCGTACAATTTGCTTTTGTTGATTGGCCGTTTTCTGATCTTTATCTCCTTTTCATATATATATATATATATATATATATATATATATATATATATATAGACACACACACATATATATATGCGCGATTTACATCTAGCGACCATTTTAGATACCCTATAAACGCTTAAGTCCCCAACGATTCATATATTACGGAGAAGGACAAACTTTGAACTGAAGTAAACCAATATAAACACCCAAATACAAAAGTCAAACTCAAACTTGGTGATTATGTCATTGGAGAGAGAGTGAGAATACATTTTCTTTTCCCCTTTCTTTATAATTTTATATTTCATATTATTACAATTAGTCCTAAAAAACATTCAAATATAGTAAAAAGCCTCAATGTTTTAAACTTTTTCTTATATCTATCATCCTCCTCTTCCTCTTCTTCTTCAACTTATAATAAAATAAAAATATAAAAAAGAGCTTCATTGAAGTTTTCATGGATGCTCCAAATTTGAACCTTAAAGCTTCCATGGAAGGTTAAAAAATTGGTCAAATTCCCTAAAGTGGTGGAGAGTGTAACGGCCGTAAATTTTGTTAAGCATCCAAAAAATTAATTTAATATTAATTTTTTTATTTTCCACGAGCGAAAATATTACGTAAGTAGATTGGGTCGTATTTATAATTTTAACGCCGAGCGGATTCGACGTTAAAAAAATGAAATTTAGTTATTTATTAATAAAATAATTTAAAAAATTATTTATTTTATTTTTCCTATGACTCGAGTACGAATTGAAAAGTGTCCGAGAATCGATTTTACATTTTTTCGAATTTTATTCGCGAGTCGTTCGGAAGCCAGAATGAGCTAGTTGAATATAATAGCAAAAGTACTGAAATAACCTTGGCTCCTTCTTCCCTTCTTTTTCCATTAAGGACATTTTAGTCCTTTTATCATCATCATCTTCCCCCAAATCATAGCCCAGCCGTGTCCTCCATTTCCACCGCGCTTGTGTCTGTAACTGAAGTCGCAATCGATCGTGCCAAGCCGACCAAACCACGTGCAATCGTCCATCGCCCCCAATTGGAACGGAGCCGCCCCTCGTGGCTCAACCATGGACGCGTAAAAGAAGCAGGAAACGAGTGGACGGAGAGGGGAAGACGTGGCCACTCCTCCGCCCACGATTCGGCCCCCAAACCGCCTTCCACCACCGGCATTTGGCTATAAATAGCTGCGCCTACCGCCCGTTCCTCCTCACACCATTCGGCTCTCTTCGTCACCTCTCTTTCTTCCTCTCGAATTTTCCCCTCTTTCTTCATTTTCCGGCCAACCCACCGCCGCCGTACTCCGGCCAAGTTCCGACCAGCCTCCGCCGCGGTCGAACATTACATTCCGGATAAGTGTCGTTAACTCGACCGATTTCGGTAAGTTTTTCTCGATCGGTTTCGATTTAATTCGAATAAACGAACGAGAAATTAATACAATATTATTCGCCGTCGTTCCATCTTGACCCCGTCTCGTCTTTCATTACTCTGTCCGTCGCTCGACGTGCACTCGGTCAGTGTCGTAATTTTTTATTATTATTTTATCACTAATTATCGTTCGATAATTATTACCGTTAGTTAATTATCGTATTTAATTAATTACCGTAATTAATTATCGTTAGCTAAGTACCGTTAGTCTTAATTAATATTTAATTGTCGTTGATTAACGTTAAATAATGTCGTTAGTATTAATTAATTGTCGGATAATTAGCGTTAAGTCTTATCGTAATTAAATTAAAGGGTTAATTACCGTTAACTACTGATTAGCAGAAACAACCGATTAATAGTAATCTTTAACAGTTAATGGGAATTTAAAATATACTATTAGCCGGTTAAATTATAAACGTCGACTTGCCGTCGACTAGGAAACTGGAAAATAATATTATTTGATAGTTGACTGTTGGAGGTTGGGATATTGCTGGACAGACTTATCGTCTGTAGTTGAATTATCTATTGGGAATCATACCGGATATAAATTATACTGAGACAAACTTGTCGTCTATGCACTAGTTAGGAATAAAATATGGGATAATCTTTGGAAGCCGAATTAATAAAAATAAGTGATAGTTGAATAAACGGCGAAGCGTAATTAAATTAAGTATCAGAATAATAAGAAGACAAGGATATTAAATCTGTACGAGACGTTGTTAGAAATTATTAAACTATCAGGAACTTAAGTTATTGAGTAGTATTATTATCTGTTTATCAGGATCTTCCGAAGCTCCTGAAGCACCAGACAAATACGGTGAGTGATAGTTGGCCTTCAGCATCAGGCCCTGGGAAAGTTAAAGTGCCTTCATTCCTCGCATTTCATTCATGTACCTGTTTATCTGTCTGATTATCTGACCCTGACTACGACTACCCGACGACGTTCTACTAACTGCGACTCGACTATTGATTCTGATTCCTAACTGTAAAACCGTAGTTGACCTGTATTTAGAATTACATGCATGAATTTACGTGAATCGCTATTGTTCTAGTTATTGAGTGTTAAGTATTCTCTGAAAGTGTTCTTACTGTTCCCAAGTGATCGTGTACTTAAGTGGTAGTGTACTCAAGAAAATATTTTTCCTGTTCTGGAGTGATAAAGTGACAACATACTCTGAATATTTTATTGTTCTTGCATTCCTGATCCTCATGAACTGCATTGCACGAAAACTGTTTTTGAAAACCAACCACACAATGTTTTACTGGAATAACTTAGGAAACCGTCGTGGTCGACTGGTTCGACATAAGTGATATAGCGATCTGCAGCGCTATCTTTTCGGGCTAGTGCGTGCGTGAAGGACAATTCAAACGGTCTCGTTTGTGGGTTGCGACGGGTAGTGCCTGTCATAAAGCAACTTAGGCGAGGTAACACCTTGAATCTTGTTATTTGACCGATACTTGATCAGCTCGGTCAAGCCCAAGACAGTTACTGTTTCAGTGCTGTGAATCTAGCACCTTTCATGTGCTATGATCGTGAGTGTGTGTTACGGTT
>JAYMSP010004619.1:0-15735 GCA_036897095.1 Plantago elongata
AACAAAAAGTTGTGAAGAGATGTTGACGCTTGCAATGATTCTTTACGAGTGAACGGTCCAAAGCTAACCAATCATCGTCAACTTCGTCATCGATCGAATTTTGAATAGTATCCACCACAATTTCTTCAATGCTTTGAACCTCGTAACATTCATTATTTTTACCAGAATAATCTAAAAAATGATTCACATCCATTTTGTGTCGTTATGGATATACATAATTAAGTGCTCAAGCTTATGAATTTCTTCAGAATTTGAATCGTTTAAATTACTTGAGCTGGTTAGATTCGCCGAAAGAATTTTGCGTGTAATAATATATTTTCACAAAACCTCTTTAAATTAATAAATTATTAATTTATCGATGTAATAATATTTTGTTAAATTAATAAAATATTCTAATCCCAATATTATTAATTTATAGAGGTTTTACTTTATATAATATAGGTTTAAAACTTAAGGGGCATCTGGTACATAATTTCTTACATTAAAAAGTTCATCAGTACATTATATAAATAAATAAATATTATAAAAGATTAAACTAAAATTAAAGTTAAAAAATATTATATGAAAAAGTCAGAAATATGACACTTAGAGGCGGATTGCATGATTTGTGAAGCAATGAATCAAGCAAGAAAGTTTGACTTGAAGTGTTGAAGTGAATAGTGATACGGAATTATTAGAGAAACTGGTTCATTGTGTGGAAATAAATTCAGCTTTGCATTAAATAATTTAATTGTTTACCTAAACCAATTTGCATCCATTTATATATAGTTTGAATGGATGCATGATAAATTAACCGCTTTTTTCCTGCTTTAAAAAACCTATACACGTCATGTTAGATCCATTTTGACACCCCCTCGTCTCTAACACTAAATTGTACTACTACATACATTTTCTATGGTAATAAATTCATCTTTGCTTTGCTCTAAATAATTTAATGGTTTGCCTATATCTATTCATCACTAATTATTTACACTCATTTATAAAGGAATTGTTAGATGGAGAATATAATTTTATATATTATTAAAGGTTTAACAAATTATATAAATATACAATTAGTCCCAATTTTTATAAAATATATGAACGTATATACACCATGATACCATAACGTAACGAAAATCAATATTATAAAACTATTAGTTATACTTTACAAATAATGATCAATTTGAAATGTTTATATTGTTATAATTCATATTCGTAATCGTTAACATTTGTTTAGTTACTTAGTATAATTAAATTAATGAACTTTATATTAAGAATTAAAAAAAAAGAAAAGCAAAAACTGACCAGGACCGTGTCCTGTTCAGATCAGACCTGGTTCTGGTCAGGACACGTGTCCTGGCAGATCTACCGATTGGAGCGTCAAAGCAGCTCCAATCGGAGCTTCTCCGACAATCTGGACGGAGCTTTTCCGAGAAAATGGGGCGGCGGAGTTCTTCGTCTTCTTTTAAATTTTCTTCAATTTTTTTCTGAATAATATGATTGGTTCAAATAAACATGTTTAGATTTTTTTAGTTAAAATTGTAATTTTTATAATTATAAAATTATTTTATTATAATTATAATAGTTATGATGTGGTTTGTAATATATAAAAATGTATTCTATATTTAGTAAAAGTTGTTCAGTCTTTAACATATATGTATATATATGTGTGGGTGTGTGGGTGTGTTTGTGGGGCTGGATTGTATGTAGATACGATAGTGGTTTTTGTTTCCTACTTCAAAAGAAAACTAGCTATACACAACCTAGTGATTCATTTCTTAAACCCCAAATCTAACATTAATTTAACACCAAATTGTATGGCCACAATTACCATGACACTTGGTGTAACTTAGACCATTGAAAAGATTTGATAAATCACAACCGTGAATTAAGAATCATGCTCAAGAGAGAGTGAAAAGCAGCTTTAGTAGGAAGGCAGACATCTATCGATCATTTCAAATTCCATTACGCTAATTACCAACGAGATCTTTACAATGTGTTTGTTCTCTTGATCAATGTTAAATAATTAGTTTAAGTGAACTTGCAAAGATCTAAACGTAATATTAAATAAGCCATTTGTCCTATGCTAGACCTATTATTAAAATTTTATAAGTGAAAAGATAAATAAAAGGATTAATGTTTGTAATTTTTGAGGACTGAACGTGAAGGCGCGGAAAAATGTGTTACTCGACAAATTCAGCGTGAAGGAAGCAAGGAGCAAAGTGAAAGACGTAAACAACTTGTGGAGTTTTGAACCAATCAGAGGATTAGTTGCTACTTGAAGCATTACAACTTCTCCAATGTAATGAACCAAGGAAGAAAATAAAAGCCATTGCAGGCTAGTACACTGCCGTGTACTTCATCTTCTTGGCCCTCCATTTCTCGTTCAACGACTTGTGTTTAAACCAATACAAGCACGCCAATGGTGCACCTGCAACCTTGCCACAAAACTCTTGCATTGATGCAGAAGAAATGGAGACGTTCTAGCTAGGTTTAGCTAGGTTAAAAGTAGCATCTTGTAGTATAAATATATGAAACTTGTAGTTGTTTTTCTTCACCTTGTAACTCACTCATTTTGTCTGAAATTCAATTTCTCTTCCTTCTTCTTTGGGTGTTTCTCATTTTATAATACATATAACTCTTTTCTTTTCAACTAAAAATTCATTCAGTCCAGCTCAGTTTAGTTCAACTTTACTTAATTATAATTTATACTACACTTCAATTCAATTCAGTGCAGATCAATTAAGTTCCATTAAATTCAGTTTAGTTTAGTAGATTTTAATTGAGAATAACAAAGTCTAAATAATTCAAGTAATGAATAATGGAATACAAATTAATAGGACAAAGCTAGCTCAATTTCTAAATATATTTTGAATTATTTGAGAAATATATAATATTTTTAAAATATTTAAAATGTTCTGTAAAAAGAATTTAAAAAATTATAAACGACAAAGTATTAAACACGTATCCATATTCTATGTACATTTTACTTCACTAACTAATTAATTTCAAGCCCATTTAACTTGTTTAATTCGACCTCGTAAAATGTGATTTATTTAATACAATATTATAATTATGATATTCAATCAAATAAATACTTAACATTGATAATTCTTTATACATAAAAATAATATATTTATTTTAGGGAATCGAATTCGTAATTAAAAATTGTAACATTTTGATTATAGAATGTCACATTATCATTCGGTTAGGCGCGTTTTAACGATGTACAGTAAATTATATACTTCTCAAAGAGTACTTGTTCCAGAGGAGCAGACAATCGTATATTTGTACATGATTAAATTACTCTTACTAGTTACTACTACCATTTAGAAAATACCTGAAAAGAAGAAGGTAGCGACACAAATGTTAATATAGTAAACATACATAATAATCACGCCTAAACGTTTATTAGGTGATGGCCTGAGCCTGATGTACGATTGTTTCTTAACAAGGGTTTAATGGCTTACATATTTTGTGCTGTGCCCACTTAAAACAGGATTTGAATTTTGAAGTGACAAGTGACAACACCAGTATAACAGTGCCTACCGAACTTTGGCTAATTATACCTTAATCATGGACATTGCTAATTTTATTATATGTATTTAAGCAAGCTCAATCGAAGTTAGTCGAGTATTAATGCTCGTGTTCAATATTTGACTCGTATTTAATCGAACTCCAAAATAAGTTCATGTTCGACTCGATAAACTTCAACCTCTATCAACCAATGAGAATCAACCAATGAGAACCGGTTTCTGATTTATTAGGTCACTTATCCGTTTACAAATCCAGTTCGAGTGGTCTTTACAATTATTAAATTAAATATATCAACATGAGCCAGCAACCTGAGGAAACTAATGGAATTGCGCGCGCGCTTGTATTACTTTGGTGATTTGATGCAAACCTATATCAGAATTAAGCAGATGGACATTGTTTATGGTCATTTATAGTTGGTTCGTGAACTAACTCGATCTCCTATCATCCTATCATTTAGGTATGTGTTTGTCGCACTAAATGAGACTATAACACAGAGTAAGACAAAATAAATAAATAATTAATAACAGTATTTTAATTATATAATATATAGTGTTATACTAATACCTTCCTTATTAACGTGCCGAAATCAAATCGAACATCATTCAATCGGATTGAATGAATATATTAATATCAGAATATCTTTAACATCGAACGTTTTATGTAAAAATATGTTCTTCACAATTTTAAAGCTCTCATTACAATGAGTAAATTAACGAGAAATTAATGTTTAAATGTGTTTCCTTGTATTGAAATAATTTAACAGATATTTATAAAACATACCCCTTCTAAATGCCCTCTTTACAAATTAATACCGCTATTTGAATAATTATAAATGGTTCTAAAAATTAAACTGAGTATTAGATCAAATTACATATGAACCCGTTAGTCAACGTCAGAGATGATGTCAGCCCTGAACTTCGCCGGAAATACACGTCAAATGCTGTCATGGACTGCCATATCATTAATTCAGGATTTATTAATTCATATTGACTTGATTTATTTGTAATTGACTTACAAAAATTCAATTTGAAGCCTAAAGTTGTAGGCTAACAAAATAAAAATAACTTATACTATATTTTTATACTTTACAATTAATTGAATCTACATATTTTAAAATTTACAAAATTGACCCAATTTTTTTTAAACCCAACATAAAATATACTTTACAAGAATAACCCATATGAATATTACAACATAATACTTAAAAACATCAAATGCTCAATATAGAAATTCAAATGTTTTCAAAACGAAAAAAAATCCAATCCCATTCATTGAAGATCCATCAAAAGCTTGAGATGGGTCTCCAATGGATGGAGACCCATGCTCCGGCGAGAGCAAATTGAGCTCTCGCCAGAGCTACAAAGCTCCATTTCAAAGCCCCAAAACAGGCTGTAGATTACATCTCCGTTTGGGGGCTGTTAATTACAGCTCCAACGAGGGCTCATTGAGCCCTCGTCGGAGCTGCAACAGCTCCGTTTAGGGTTGTAAAAAAGCCCCAAAATGGGCTATGGAATACAACTCCGTTTGTGGGCTGTAACAGCTCCAAATCAGAGATTTAAAACTGCTCCGGGGAGAGCTAATCGAGCTCTCGCCGGAGCTATTTTACTCCACATCGGAGCTATAAAATAGCTCCGGCGAGAGCTCTCACCGGAGCCGATGAATTTTATGTTAGTGACGGTGTTTGTGTATCGGTTGGACGAGGAGGTGGTGGTTGTTATTGGGTGGAGGTGTGGTGGTTGAAGTGTTAAAGAAGATGATGAAGAAGAAAGGAAATAGATAATAAAAAAAAGAAAGAATTATTGCTAAATCATATCCACATCACCCATAATTGCCACGTAGGAGACAACGAAGTGCAGCTCAGTTGGTAAGACGATTCACCTCCAACTAATGGGGGTTCAAGTCATCTTTTAACATTTTCAAAAAAAAAATTGTCATGTAGGAGCCGGAGTTAATATCGGAATTAAAAATTGAGTATGAATGTAATTGTTTAAATAATATATATAAACATGTAATTGGAGTATTTAATGAGGGTTGTTTATGTAAATGACCCATAATTTAATTTAGTTGAGAGAATAGTGTACATATGAAGTGTGAGATTCCAATTGTTTATGTAAATGACCCATAATTTAATTTAGTTGAGAGAATAGTGTATATATGAAGTGTGAGATTCCAAAGGAACGGGGTCCAAGAGATAATAGTGTACAAATTAATTTGATAATGATATGATCCGTAGCACGGAAATGATCACAAATACCACCCACATTTCTTTACCTAAACTCCACTTTTTAAAAGTCACTTTCGTTGCGCGACATTTGTACCACTAACACGTTCTTGGTCACTTTGTTAAACGTTCTTGATCACTTTGTTAGTTGGAATTTTATTTTTACTATACAGCCTAAGATTGCAGGGTCTTTTTACCAAAATCTTTATAACAACGACATTAAGTAATATTCTTGAGAACATATTACATAAAAGAAAGAACATAGAAACGTTGTATACCTTCTTTTTTCCAGATCCGAGTGATGATTAAGGTTGAATACACCGCCAAATCCTTATAATAATCACCTGTAGATGAAACAACAACAACATTACTTAGTAATCATTTCATATAAAACGTAGTAGATTTTACTGAAAACATAGGATATATAGGTGAGAAAATAATACATATACGTAAGAACATAGAAAATACAGTAAAAAAATAGAATTCAAAATAATATATCAAAAAATAGAGCACAAAACGACTATCAGATTTTGAATGAAAACATACGTAATATTCTTGAGAATATAGCACATACTGCTATAAACATATACACGTTCTTTTTTCATATCTCAACCAATATATGAGGTCAGATTTTAAATAAAAACACTCTATAATCCTTATGTAAGCATGTTTACACCTTGTAAATGCATAAACAACAATAACATCAATGAGTTACCATCAAAACACGAAAATATAGACGAATTGATCTAAATCTACAATTTTTCAAATTTGACTTTTCATATCTACATGGATTTGAGCTATTTTGTCATTCGAAACATGAAAAAAAAACAATGAAAAGTGTTTGAAATCAGAAATTACATTCGTTTTCGATCGTTTTTGTTGCATAATGTAATCATCGATTTTTTTTATCGAAAAATAAATTCTATCGGTTGTTTCTTCTCTATGTTGCTGACCGTTGGTTGTGAGGGAGAGAATTTTAGAGAGAGAAAGTTTGAGTTGAAGGTATTTGAGCAATGATAATGTACAAAACAGGTTATATCGTTATATATATATGGATCCATTTTGTATATCCACCAGAGGCCCATATCAGAAAAGTGGAAACCAATACGACACCCACACTGCAACACGGCTTTCCTCAGGCTCGATTAGGTTTGTTATGAAGATGAACAATGAGACTGCCTCGAGGCCCTCGACTCTTGATCGAGCAGGTCACACCATGCTCGTATCATATGCATTAGATGTTGAACAGTAAAATACACAAAAATAGCAGGAGATAGTCCAATATATTGCAGTGAAAAGAAAACCGATCCATGAGTAGATATGGCAACACAACACAACTACACAAGTGTACTGGTCAAAATGATAATTACTCTCTATAAAATATCTGCCAATTTTAATCCTATGAGCAATTATTGATGTTACATTATTCATAGTGGCAGATCTATATTATTCCTCAATCACTTATATTTATTAATTAGCAATACTATTTTCAGTAATTACAATCCATTTTTTTAGTTTTAAAAATATATATTTATATATTAAACTGTGAAGGTCGACGCAAAATAACATTATACAAAAAGATATAATATGTTTGTTTACAAAATGTTATTGATATTGTATAAAACCTTTTTCATACCTATAGTTCCAAAGTATTGTGTTAATTTTATCTAGATATGGCTTTCTTTTCTATGTTTCAGAAAATTAAGAAACTGATTGGTATAGAATTTGAGTGGACCTTTTTAATTTAAATTAGATTTTTTTTACAAAATATTATATTTGAATGGGGAGATGACCCCTCCAGCGCGGTATAACAAACGGGACTAATTTTCTCAACTATGTACACTCATTACTCATTACTCATTAGTGCCAATACTATACATCAACCTTTCTTGCCCTGAAGTTTGCCACTTCTCCAAGTTGCTCCACTTTCTTTGCCAATGTTTCAATCTTCTCCACAATTTCCATCATCAAGAAATTGAAGCTGGTAACAGCAAGATTTTCCTCTGCTTCTAGACTTTCCGATTTCGAAGCTGAGTATAGAGGGACTAAGTTTAATTTCATGGATGGCAGGTTTTGAGATAGCAAAGTATTGGCTTGGCACTTTTCCATGTTCTCAATGCTATTGCCAAGCTCTTTCAATATCCACAGAATGGACATCATCAACACTTCACAAGGTTCCTTCATTGCCTGCCTCTTGATTGCTTGTGGCTAATCACAAAAACATACAAGTCAGTCAACAAGAACTTATATGAATACTGTTTAATTTACTCCATAAGTTATCGCGATTATGTACCTGTTTTGGGGAGCGAAGGCATTCTTGTAAAGAAAGTATCATAGCCACGAATTCTCTTAGATGTTCCCCGACTTGCAAGTAATTCTCCCAGGGATAATTGTACCCAAATTTCCCATGCCATGGCTCCCATTTTGCGAAATTCGCCTGCCATTTCCGTACAAGTAATAAGTAAAATTGACTCTAAGTTATATTTTCTAAATCCTGTAGACACTAAGATGACGAAGGTTTGTCTTGAGTTCCATACCAGTGATTCCTCACTCGACTTCGACGTCAAAATCGCCTTGCAAGCTTGCGCGTAGGCTTCGCCACCTGCTGCTGCTTGATCTTCCTTTTCACTTGTCACTTTGAAGTATTCGTCTAGGCATCCTACACATGTAAAATAAGTAGTTGAGCTCTCACACTAGAGTCATTATAGACAGTGATCAAGCCGGAAAATATTTTATAGTATACCTCACGTCTAGTTTATAAACTACTATTTTTTATATACCTTACAATGACTACTTGTTCAGAAGTTATGTCCCGATCATTCTTTTCTTTGATTTGGTGTATTACAAACACCGAAAGTATTTCACACATAGGAATTGCCTCAAGCGTCGAAAGTATCTCAAACGCTTCATACATGTCATATCGTGATTCAGTTTCAAAAATTATTTTAAAATAAAAAGAAAAAAAAGAAAGAGACATTTAAAAAATACAAAGTCATTGTATCGAACGTGTGAGATACCCCATACGCGTGTAATAAATCACGAAATCGAAGTAAAAAATGACCGGAGTATATTCTAAACAAGTAGTCACTGTAAGGTATACAAAAAATACATAGTCATTAACTTATTGTGCAATATATAAAATAAACGTGTATCAGTTTACGATATATTTTTAAAAAAAATCCCCATCTAGACCAATTGCAAATAAATTCAGTTCAGTGGGTACCGCCACAACCAACCCCTTTAGATCTGTCCATGTCTAAGGGTGTCCCGTGTATGTACATGATCGATCTGGTTGAATCGGGTGATAACCAATCCGACCACTATACTACTTCCAACGAATAATTAAAATTGTGAAATGAATTAAATAAATCCAGTAGCTAGCTAATGTTGATTTGAACTACTACCTTCAATGGTCGAAGCGAGTTTGCCGAACTTGGATGCAGTGGAGTAATGAAGTTCATCACTAGACCAGATCGGAGAAACAAGCAAATTCACAAATATCGAAACTGCAAAACCCATGCCTATGTTAGCCAGGCGCTGCCCCGCCATGCCTACCACCTTGTCGGCTCGTACACCGGAAACTGCCACGAGATTGAATGTGAGGATGGCGATCATGAACCCGTAGTCGTAACTCTTCTTGATTCTTGGCACCATCCTACAATACGTTACAGCCCCACCTAGTACCATGCACAAATTCATTTTTCTATATGACAATCTTACTTATTTCGTTGTCTATATATTAAGTCAAACTTCATTTTTTTTTAAAAATTAAGTTCAGTGAGACAATGTGTGTTCACTATATTTCGCATGCATAAATCCCATTGGGAGTAGACACTAGCTAGTAGCTAGACACCATTTTTTTTGGACTCAACTTTGATTAATTTGATGTATATATGAAGCAGTACGTTGTAGTGAGCTGAAACATAATCTCTTCACTAAATGTTTCCTATTGACTAATAATTGAGTTTTGTACTTGTGTTTCTCTACTTATGTCAAATTAACACTTAAACCTGCATTTACAGGTTGGAGAACTTACCAAACACGAACACTGAAAACGCAATTATGATGGGAATGCCATCCCCTCCGATTTCATCCGCTAAAATTGCAGCCAAACACCCTATTCCACCTCCTACTAGGGTTCCAATTCCGCGGTTTATGCCTTTGCTTAATGTTGCACCTGCATGCATCATAGAACACATATCAGTCATATAATATGCTACATTACTTCTTCTTTTTTGTTTAAAACGATAATGGATAGACACTCAGAGTGGAAAATTAAGAGTTGTGTGTTGATGTATAAGGCGATGCACTAATCATCTAGCAAGCATTGAATATGAAACAATGAGATGATTGAGTGTTAATAGCTTTTGCTTTTTCTAAAAAATGACAAACCTGCATAAAACTCGAACATCACCACAACAGTCATGATAGCCCACATGGAATTTTCTCCAACTTGGTTGAACAACGGATCCAACAAGTATAGAAGGGAAATCACGACCAACGCGATCGCCACCTTGAACGCGTGGATAAGTTTCCTTGTATCATTTGTACATTTTAATTCCTTGAGAGGGGAAACAAATGACCAAATGAGGGAAAGTCTATTTCCAAGTCCATTGACAAGGACATGCTTGTGATCACTTGAAGAAGTAGGCTTCATATTCTTTTTGTCACTACTTCTTTTGTTAAACTAGAAGTGATGGATATTTGAGATTGAGAGTATTACTATATATAGAGACTAGCATGTGAGCTTGTTTGGTTGAGACTTGAGATAAAAGGTAGTGGAGAGAGGACTTTCTCAACTCCTATTGGCTTGGCAAAAAGAAGATGATAATAGAGCAAATTACATCAAGTTTAGCGGATTGTATGTATTCCATAGATATATCAATATTCATAGGTCACTTAATGGTGCAATTTATTTTGTGACAGGATTAGACATATGAAACTGGAATTGAAGCTCAAATTTACCCTTAACTTAGTGACTTTATTGTCCAAGGACAATTATCATATATAGATGTTTTAAAGTCAAATTAATAATGTTAAATTTGACTATTTCGACTTGTAGTCACAAAAATATTTAACAAAATTATATTATATATAAAACTTTACATTCTAAATATTCACTTTATGTGACTTTTTTTCACAATTATAGTTCTAAACTTATATTTGATATATAGGTTATTGCTATTTGATCATTCACTTAACATTTCAAAAAGTTATTTTTAACGGTTAAAGGGTGAATTGAACCCTCGACTTATTGGTTAGAGTTGAAATGTCTTGTCAATCGAGTTGCGATTCGTTATATACATTTTAAAATGTTAAATATATTAATTCTTTTAACAAATCGTAATTCTTATAACTAGTAGTGATCAACTTATAATCATCGTTCACGAATGACAAAACAAATGTGTCATGATTATGAACCAAAAAGTGTCTCATAGAACACTCAAAGTCTCACACTAGATGATAAGTGCATTGTTAACAAAGAAAATTACTTGAGGTAGCGCACTTAATTGATCTCAATCTTGCTCCGAGTTTATGTTTAAGGACTTCTAACTACATTATTACATAAACTTGAGTTCATTTTATACCTATCCTTGTTATATTGTTGGTGGGGGATTTGGATTGTTTTTATTAGGTTGAAGGCTTGTAATATGGTTTGGATTATTTAGATTTAAATTTCGAGTATTTCTTATATTCTTATAAACTATTTTCACTATTAACACATTTTTTATCGTTTTAAAAAAATATAATTACAAATTATATGTTAACTAAAAAAGAAGTTGACTAAAAAATTGTGGTTTGACTTGTGTAATTAAATACTGACCAAAAAGGGCATTGATTAAATTTGTAGTTTGACTTGTGTAATCGTGGAATCAGATGTCATTGACCCCGACCCAGTGCAGTTAATGACACACCTGTTATTGGAAGGTCGTGAAATGTTTCAACTAATGCTGTGAATGTGTGTGATTTGTGAAGAATTGACGAAGAAAACTTTGAGTTCCAGTGAAAGGAATTAGACAACTATGTAAAATTCTTATGGAAACAAATTCAGTTTTGATTAAGGGGTGATTTACCTAGCACTTAAATGACCATTTGGATGAGATTTTGGTGAAATTGTATTTATAATGAAACTGAAATAAAGTATTTAAAGTGTATTTTAGGCCAAATCATTATTCATCGAGTCAAATGGAGTGATTTAAATGCTATGACAATCAACCCTAAATAATTATTGTATTATTCACCTACACCATATATTTACATTCATAATATATGGGGTTTAGGGGCAGGTTTATATATGGTCCAGTGAGTGCCTCACCTGAATTTCAGCTACAAAATATATACGATACAATTTTCAATTTTTTTTCTATTTAATATATAGTATAGATATATTCTATATCTAGGAATTAAATGTTAAACCATTGTCTCCTAGTAGATATGTTGACAGATTTAGGTTCCAACATTTGCGTTTGGGTATGGGTTAATTCTAGCTTCTCCATTTTTTCCTTTATTTTACTTGTACCATTACATTTTCCGAGCTGCCTAGCATTTTCATTTTTCTTCTCTTAATTATATTTAACCACTACATTTAAGGCTTCAACGCATTTTAAAATTTATTTACCCTTTAAACATGGTAGAATGATACTTTAATATAAAATTAATTAATATATAATCTTTTTGTATGTTCGAATTTTTACATTTAGAATACAAATTTGAAATAAAGGAAATATGAATTTTCTAAAGCAAACTATATGACTTAAAATAAGTTGCACTAATGGTACATTTTGATTATACTATTAAAATATAATATGTGCACAAATAATTATAAATTCATTTTAATTCTTAAATTACATATATACCTTATTTTCACAAAGTCTAGTTCAGATAGATTTTTTTTAATACAAGATGTGCTGATATTTTTTAAGTAAAATTAGTGTGCATTTTATTTTTTTGTCGTTAAGTATTCTTTTGTATAATCAACTATTTTATAGTAGTACTTATGTAAAACATTAATATTTTAAGTACAGTTGAATATCCGATAAAATATGATGTTTGTTCATTCATTTTTATTTATTTATAAATATAATATTTTCAGAAAATTTAATTATATTGTTACGAGTCTTACAAAATTTTGTCAATATATTTATTAACTTGTTTTATTTGTGTCTTAGCTGACATAAAATTCTCGCTCCGTTACTGATGGAGTCATCCACGAATGAGATAAACGGTATGTTCTCTACTTCAAAAACTACATGTACACAACTTATTGATACATTATTTGACAACACCCTAGTGCTACACTAAATTGTACTCATGATTTTTGTGAGTAAATGAACGAGGCAATAATAGTTTGACGTGCATGCAACATCAATATATGGGTTCGCGTGGAAATCAGTCGGTATTCAATAAATCATCATCCGTTAAAAGTTGAGTTAAAGTCAACTATACTTATAATTTATGTTTCATATAAATATACTTTTGTTAAAATTCAATTGTACTGTAAATTTTATTTAATATTATACAAAATAATTCCGTTAAGTCGATATTTAATTCATAAAAATAAATAAAATTAAGTTGGTATATTTATATATATATTTTTTGGATGACGTTGAAAATCCGTAGTCACTATGCTTCGGGTGTTCAACGGGTAAACCCTATAAACTCACACAGCTCAGTTGGTAAAACACTTCCTCTCCAACTAATTGGTCGGAAGTTTAAATCACATTTATCGTTTCAAAAAAGAAATGCTCGTAGAAGCCAAGTTAACCGCAACTCAAAGGCATAAATTATAGAAATTCGCCTTCCATGGGGTTTTAACCTATAATCAAGTTGATATTCTACCCTTTTTAACCAATTGAACGACTTTGCCGTTTAGAATTAAGTTGTTATTATTAATTATATTAAATGTATGTGAAAATTCTATTTTTTAAAATCATATGCAAAACATTCTATTAATAATTCACCTAATGGACTAAACTCATTTACGTCCTTTTCTAAATGGGTTATAAATGAATGTGTTATAAACGGTTTTGTCCTTTTAACACAACCTTTTGGACATATATTGGCAATTAGTCAACCGGCAACACTCGATAATTTTAAGAAATGAACAAGGAACGTTAAGCTTGACTTTTGGTGATACATAATTCTAGAAACACGTATAGTTTATATGGGAATCGCATTAAACAATTTAATGGTGTGCCTAACCTAGCTATTTAATTTGCATCCATTTTATTAATTAAATAGGTTTAAAAGGGATGTTAAATGTTTTTCCCCAACGTGAAAAATAAAACTATACACAACAAAACCAATTGACCCTTGACGTCTAACACTAAATTTTTACTTGTGATGTCATTTGTGAAGAAATGAGAAGGAAAGAAAGTTAGACTTGCATAATATATATAGGAACATTTTGCATGGAAATAAATTCATCTTTGCAGTAAACGTTAATAAGCAAGTTCTGAAAAAGGTAAAAAAAATTAGTATTCAAAGTTTTATTATCCTTTTGATAGTTTATGTTATGATTTTAAAATGTTAGTATTCAAAATTTTAGTTATAAATTTAAAGAATTTTATTAACATTTTAAGAGATAATATGATGGTTTTAATGCGTATGTATTGCATTTTTAAATTATAATTTTAATCTATTTCGTTAATTTTTAACTTATAGTATAACGGTTTTAAGATTCTAAATGATATTTTTATAATGACTTGTTACAGTTTTTAAAAGTGACAATTTAATATTATCAAACAACCATTAAACAAACTTAAAATAAAAGCTACTTGAATATTCAATCATTCAAATAGTTTAAAACATCTACTCTCACAGAAAAAATTACAATATATGTTTATTCGGTGTATTATACAAATGCAACTAAGTTGTTAAAATAGATTATTTTCAAGTAAATTTAATGGTGAACTTCGGAGTAACCCTAGCTCCTTCATTTCTCTTAATTTCAAGTGAGGGCGTAATGGTCATTTGACCATCATCTTCTCCAACCAAACGTGCCCAGCCGCCATGTTTGTATCTTGAAACTGCAAAATCGAGATTCGACCAACCCACGTGCTCCCACCCGCGGCGACCAATTCGGAGACCGACGGCAGGCGGCGCCGCCGTGGGGCAACCCACGCGCGTATTGCGGCCGAGAGACACGTGAACGGAGGAGAATTGGCAACGTGGCCGATTCCGCCACCACCATTCCTACCGCCTCACCACTCGGTCGTGGCTATAAATAGGGCTCCAAGCCCATTCCAATTCCTTGCTCATTCCACACTCTTTCTCTCATTCTCTCATTCTCTCTGTTTCCCCTTTCGGTTTTCAAATTCCGGTTGGAATTCCGGCCAAATTGCCACCCGTCTCCGGCGAGCAAATCCCGAACCACCCCTTTTCGACAAACTGTCGAACAGCCCAACCCGGAAGAGTCGTTAATTCGACCAAAATCCGGTAAAACGCTCGAATTCGATATAATTCGAATTATTGCGTTTAGTTTAATTTTGTTCGTGTTGCGTAAGTGCGGTTGTTTTGCGTGGCATGTGCCTAGCTCGTCAACTTACATCGTTACTCTGCCCGTCGCTCGACGAGCATCTGGTTAGTTTCGTATCGCTTATTATTATTTTATTGTTAATTACCGCTCGTTAATATTTAATCGTAGTTAAGTAGTTAATTATCGTTATTTAATTAGATGTTAAGTAAACATCAGTAGATGTTAAGTAAACATCATTAGTTAATTAATCATTAATTATCATTTAATTATCGTAGTTAATTAACTGTAGTTAGTTAATTGTCATTAATCAGCGTAATTAATTATTATTAACTAAGTACGGTTAGTCTTAATCAGTAATTAATAATTATTAAGCTAATTACGGTTAAGCTAATTACAGTTAAGCCTCATTTAATTACCGGTTAAACTTGATTAAGGATTAATTGTGGTTACGCTAATTACTGTTAGTTAAATAATGAGTTAAGTAATTAAATTAAGTACGGTTGGCCTTAGTCGATAATTA
>JAYMSP010004620.1:0-15734 GCA_036897095.1 Plantago elongata
TATATATATATATATATATATATATATATATATGAATTAAATAATGATAAATTGATTATTTTATGACGTCTTTTATGTAAAAAATTAAAATAATTATAAATTATTAATAGTTAAAATATGTTGTTTTAGTTGAAAAATGTATAATAGTTAAGATTGTTTAGTAATTTATTAAGTGTGAGTATTTGTTTTAGTAATATGCGAAGTTCACTTTAAACTTAAAAATGTGTAAAAATATGTGGACCGACGTGAGGTGAGTAGCATATCCTCCGTCGGTTGAAAATTGGTGTGGCACCTCCGAAAGGATTGAGTCCGTGGGTATGGCATGAGTTGTAACTTGTAAGTCCAAATCAAGTACGATGGAGGACCACCTGTCTGGACCTTGCACCCTATTTATGCCAAACCCATAGTCATGGAAGTACATAATAGTCTCTCAGAAAATGAAAATAAAATATTCCCTCCGTCCCGTTAATACTGAAATAATTTAATTTACGCATTTTTTAAAATAATATTTAGTATTGTATGTGGTTAAAAATGAGTTTGAGATAAAAAAGTACATGTAAGTCCAATAATGTGTGAATAAAAATGAATTTTATTGTGAAATTATTTCTATAAAAATGAAAATTTATATTAATTTGGTGAGACGTTCAAAACGTAAATTATTTAACTTGTAAAGGGACGTAGGGAGTAATAAAGAAAGTGGGGACCGAGCAAATTATTATGTGACACGACTCTCACAACAGACTATATCATAATTTTACTATAAAAAATGAATTAAATGTACAAATAATATAAATAAACATGTTCATAATATCAAAATAAAAAGAGGTGTATAACGTATGGAGTGAGGTTGAGGTCCATGCCATGGTCCATGCTCCATACGTTGTAGTTTATCTCAACCCCAATTATTTGGGGGAAATTGGTGCCAACACCTTCAAAATAAAATGTTATCACACACACACACATATATATGTATTTCACTATATATGTAGTGTAACGAACTGGTGATATATGAAAATCGTTATTTAAAATTATTCTTTTAGAAGGATATCGATTCGATATTTCATGTTAAAAGTTAATTTTGAACTTATCCACGATATGTATATTGTATACATATCATTGGAGAAAAAAAATATTTTTGTCATGTACTCATGTTCTCTAATCATGGTTTCAATTTTCAAGATACCGTAGAATGTATGGGGGGAATTTTATTTTAGATATATTAGATGGAGACAATGTCACTTTAGATCTACTATTGTAACCACTCGTTCAATTGGAGAACTCCAATCGAATTTCTGATCAAATTGATGACGTGGCCGTCGGAATTATGATTTTCCCTCAAATTCGTATTTGACTCGTCTTTTGGTATTTGAAATTTAAATACGGGACACGTGTCGCGTCCATGTTAATTATCGGTATAAATTGTGTATTACAATTATAAATTAATTTTAAAAATTATGAAAATATTTTAAAAATTAATAAAAATTCATTTTACATAATTTTACAAAAACAAAAAAAATAAAATAGCATTAGTTACAGAGCTCTCATATTCTAACAGTTGACTCGTATTTGACTCGAATTTTTTAAATTCATATTGAAATACGAAACACGTGTCACTCTCTTATAATTTTTGAGTATAAAATATTTAATAAAATTAAAAAATAATGTAAAGATCCTGAAAAATATTTTTAAAATTATAAAAAATATATTTTACATTTTACTACATATAAAATAATAAATAAAATAAAAATAAATTTAAAAAATACGATTTGCTACAATAAAAAAGACGAATCACTTACAAAATTCAAAGACCCAAATGAAGGTTTACTTTAGCAAATTGAATTTTTCATTTTTTTTATTAATTTTATATGTAATAAAATGTAATTTTTTTTATATATTTAATAAATATTTTTGAATTGTATTAACTAGTTTACCCATAAATTATCTAATGTGATTTTAATATTTTTTTATAGTTTGTAAAAAATGTAAAATGAATTTTTATAATTTTAAAAATATTTTTCATAATTTTTTAAGTAATTTTATAATTATAATATACAATTTATACCGAAAATTAACGTGGACGCGACACGTGTCTCGTGTTTAAATTTTAAGTACAAAAATACAAGTCAAATATGAATTTGGAGTGAAAATTGTAAATCCGACGGCCACATTATCAATTTGATCGAAAAATTGATTGGAATATCTTAATTGGACGGGTAGTAGTGTACCCAAGCAGTTGTCACTTTAATATCCTTTAAGTGGAAGTGTCTAATGTAACTAACATAAAATTTTCCCAGTTAAGAGTTACGTTTTGATTTCAAATTCTAGTAAATTTCAAGATTTTTACATTGGATGTGCTTTATTTCAGATAAAGAACTTCGCACTGGACATTATGAAAAGAAGCTCCAGAATATGGGTATCCTCAATGGTGACCTCCCTAGACATCATGTGGGACGGAATCGAATCGGCCATCACCCCAGATAGCGGCGCCAGCTACCTCATCCCTACCCAGCAGTTCCTCTTCAGCTTCCTCAGCCGCTGCCTCCTCGGTGCGGACCCTGCCACCACCCCAGAAATCCAGAAATCAGGCCATATAATGATCGACAAATGGCTAGCTGTACAGCTCCTCCCCACTATCAGCATCAATGTCATACAGCCCCTTGAAGAAATCTTCCTCCACTCGTTCCGCCTCCCCTTCTGGATAGTTAAATCCGACTACGAGAAACTTACCGATTTTGTGAAAACTCAGGCGACGGAGACAGTTTCTCGAGCTAAATCAGAGTTTGGTCTGACTGAGGAAGAGGCTATTCACAATCTCCTGTTTATACTAGGGTTCAATGCGTTCGGAGGGTTTTCCATCTTCCTGCCTTCAGTTCTAGCCAATTTAGAAAGTCAGAAAGCAGTTCATGATGAGATCAGAAAGGAGGTTAGAGAAACACTTGCTCGAAATGGTAATGTTTTGAGTATTGATGCTGTGAAACAGATGGAGTTGGTGAACTCGTTTGTGTACGAGACTCTGCGCATGAACCCTCCCGTTCCAAACCAGTTTGCCAGGGCTCGGAAGGACTTTGAGCTGGAGAGCCACGATGCGGTTTATCAGATCAAGAAAGGGGAGCTGTTGTGTGGGTTCCAGCCTCTGGTGATGAGAGATTCAAAAATCTTTGAGAAACCAGATGAATTTGTTTACAACCGGTTTACTAATGGCGGAGAAAAGCTGCTCCAGTACTTGTACTGGTCGAATGGACCTCAGAGCAGTTCACAACCGCCATCAGCATCAAACAAGCAATGTGCAGCCAGAGATACCGTGCCACTGACTGCAGCTATTCTTCTGGCTTATTTGTTCCAGAGATATGATGACATAACCATTTCTTCTGGTACAATCACTGCTTTTAAGAAGGCAAGTTAAGTGATGAGAGTTGTGCACATGTATGCAGTATGCTCTAAATAAATGTGTGCTTTCAAGTGTGCTAAAAAGATATTGATCAATCAAATTCAATGTATTTCATTCACAATCTTCACACAGAAGTAAAATATCCATGAAGTTAAAGTTATCGTGGTAGCGGAAATCCCTCGCATCTTTAACAAACTACGGGCTAACAAAATGTTACCTCTATTCTACACTTTATGATCTGATTTAGAACGGAAGGATGCTGTGAGATCTTTCAGACTTCCTGCCTGATGTGCATTATCCAAGCTCCCAATGTAATTTCAGACAGGGGCACCCTCTAGCAACTCCATAAGGATAACCGAAATATGTGTTCCTTAAATCGCTTGGGTATTGCTATTAGGGTGAGCCTGTGAGGCAACATTTCTTTTCCACCCTCTTTGGCGTGCCCTGAGCTCCCACATAGCCGTAAGTTGTTTCTGTGCTAATAAAGTCCTTTCGGACTTTTCCCTTGCCTCTTCACATGTCTCCATGCCGGAGTTGCACTTGTCTGCCTCTTTCTGGTACTGGGATGTCATCTTCTTGGCCTCTAAAAGTGACATGTCAGCACGTTGGTGATTCCGTAACGCTTCTGCTTCTCGCATCTTTAATTCCTCTGATAACAGCTCCACAAAATTATTTTGCGTGTCCTCACTAACATCTGGATCACGCTTTGCACAATCTGTGAGACATACAGATAAAGACATCAAATGTTGAAATACTTTGAAACTAGTAATTTAAGTTGTTTAGTGGTAATATTCACCAATTAAAATTCTAATCAAATTGCTCTATTTCAAAGCAGAAACTAACTGAGGAGTTTGTTTTTACCCAATTGAAATTTGAAGCTAATTTAAGTTGTATAGTGGTAATATTCACTAATTACTATGTCTAATCAATTTCAAAGCAGAAACTAACCGATCAATTGCACTACAATTAGGTGAAATGAAAACTCTGAATTCTGATCATTCTAATCAGTTTGCTAGATTACAAGAGGATATTAACTAAGACTTAACTTGCATGCAAGTGCAAAATACACACCCCGTATGATTCCAAAATATGTTTTAAAAAAATCAAAGCACAAATGATAAACCTTATCTGCGTAAATGACTTGCAATGTTATGCTGATTAAATGCATCTGCAACAACTAAAAGAAAATTTTCATTTATGTGAAAGATAAGCAGCGACGCCCAGGGGCCAGGACCAGTGCATTTGGCATGGGATTAATTTGCAAAAAACATAAAAGTCATTCCAGTACAGACTTGATAGGATCACAGATGAAGAGCAGACAAGAATTCATTGATACGTGGAAGAGTGATTCCTGTCGCTAGTGGAATTTAATTAACAATAAGAGCTTGTCCAATAACCCTTAGCGCTCTTTCCGTGCTTTTATATATATGTCACGACCTGCTAAAGCTGGACCACGTGTGAAAGACAATATTTTATATTCGTAACAGAAGGAACCTTTAGGAACTCAGTCACTAGTGAAATTAAGATAAACCACGTTCATTAACTCCAACAACACATTTAGGCACGGAGGAGTGCGTGTCAAACCTTATCGACTTATTAATGTTTGGTCAGACACATGTAATATATATTTCGGATGGATCTGACTATTCTCAGCTAACCAAGTTCAGACTCATGTTAGGAAACTCAACTAATAGCCTAATAGGACTGTTCTCTGTCAATCTGTCATAAATGATCTGACAACTGGGTTCGCGACTAGAATGGAACTAGGAGATCAATAAGAAATTGTGATGGCTACTTGAAGATGGAAGACATGTGATTTTACTGATTACCGACACCGTATCTACTTTCAACAGAAATGCACACAAATGAGTAACAACTTAACATACTAAAGAGTAAAGAAAGCGAAAATATTGAAACAGATACTTACCAGCAATGGATCCATTGCTCAATCCTGTAAACATCATGAAAAATAAATCAGCAGTTGAAGGAATGGAAATTAGTAAAAATACAACGATAATGACAATCAAATTCCATACGAGGAGGAACATCCACAAAAAAACTTAGCAGCTTAAATAGAACATAACGGAGACTGCAAGAGCCAAGAGTATTCAACAAATACAATCAATGGCAACCATCGCCATATAGCCTATGATGATCACAGTATATCAAATTCGGAAGTTAAGTGTAAAGATTGACAACTCCACACGAGGAAGATTCTCAGCAGTCTATTCCCAATTACAGTCTAATATACGACACGTTTTCCAAGCATGAGCCAAATTAGGCCACAAGTCTAAATCACTACTATAATACACCAACACCAAAAGAAAACACAAACGCAACCAAAAATGGCAAAAAGCTCACACCTTTATAACACAGGCTCATCCAAGATTGAGTTTTTTTCACAAGAAACAAAAAGGGATATCCAAAAACAACCAGAAGATGACAAAAACATGAAAACCGAAAACCGAAAACCGAAAACAGATCTAATGAAGAAAACAACCTTGCGAAACGGAGAGAAGAAGGGGAAGAGAATCACAGTCACAATTACACGACGGGCAAGAGGCGGAAGAGGATGCAAAAGCTTCATTCAAGTGCCAGTAGAGTGGTGGCCCTAATATGTACGCTCCTAAGCAAACTGCCATGACCGCAATGGCAGTTTTGAGAGCCCCAGTTCTTCTGATCGCCATTGTTTGTGTATTGGTGTTGAGATTTGTGATGATGATGGATGGAATCAAATCTCGCACAGACTCATTGGGAGCTCGATTTTGTGCATACTGTCCAGATAAAGAGAAACTGTTGTAGAATTTCGTGCAGTGTACTTCGTGATTCAATTCCACTTTGTAATCTATTTTAATCGATAAAATATAGAGTTTTGAAAAAAGGGTAGAACCGGACCGAAATTTCGAGATCGTTTAAACTTTTTACGAAGGCTAGGACTGTTCTGGTTCGATTTGATCATGGAGATTTTACAATCTAGACTGAAATATTGTTGATTTTGTATTTTTTTTATACATATTTCATAGGTTAGCAACTTAACATATTGCATTTGAGAAGAAACTGACCGGAAAAAGATCTCGTCTTCCTAGTCACATAATATTATAGTAATTTGATTACGATTAAGAGTTATCTCTTATGAACTACCTTATTTTAAGGTGCGGATAACAATCTTTACTATTTTTACTTTAAAAGGGAGAAATCCAATTAGCAAACTTTATCCATCAATCCCTAGATCATTCTTATCGCCACAATTTCAACCTGCAAATGTTACATAAACACTTATTTTCAAGATTTTTGTTAAAAAAAATTAATGATTTGCAATTTCTAAACATTGAGGAAGAAGGCAAGAGAGTCAACAATTGATATTTGATGTATTTGGTATTGTTTACTTAATTGTTTCAAAAGTTTGAGTTTTGATGCTAATTGGTCTAACTAGGTTGTAAATTGTAATATATCGAATTCAATCCTAATTCGCCCCATCAAAATTTGGTCCGTGAAATATAATGTTTATTTACAACACATCACCACTGCCCACCGATTCATTTATAATTGACACGTTCAACTCAATTATTTTAAAGATGAATTTGGTATTTCGTTTTTTGACGTTTCAAGTATTTACTAATCAAATTCACCATGCAAGTTGACATGTTGTTCTCAACCTTATACTCCTTCCGTCCCATCAAACTTCATACATTAGGGTTGGCGCGTAGGTTTATGCGAAAAGTTAAAGTAATGATAAAATATAAAGAATGTGGGAACAAATGTACTTTTAGTGTCAAAATGTGTAATTTTTGTGTAAATTGTTAGTGGTGGGGTAACTTCCTTTTTTTAGTAATGTATGAAGTTTGATGGGACTATTAAAAATGATAAATATATGAAGTTTGCTAGGACGGAGAGAGTATTGATGATCGACATACTCATCTAAAAGGTAAAATGTAATATCTAAACTGATACGCTAATTAAATAAATGTAATCATAGTGCAAGTTAGTTGGTTCTTGAGTACTTCCTCCATTTGTTCAACAACTACCCATTTAATATCGTTGACGTTTTAACACCGAGTAATCTTAAATTACACAGAAATAATATATAAGAAAATTATCTTAAAAAATTATAAACATCAAAATAACAAAAAAAAACATTAAAATGAGAAACTTACAGAGCCTTTGATAATCAACTCAAATTCAACTTGAATTTAAATACAAATGTTAATGAAGAAGTTGATTATATAAGTTTATGCATAATCGTGATTTTCATAAAATAATATAATATAAAAATATTGAATTTGAAAAAATATTAACTCTACACGAATAATATAGTGGAATAATATAGTATACAACGATCTTGTATTTTCTCGACGCTAATCGTTCAATAGATATCATAGAAATGAGAGAATCATCACTATCCTCCACACTCGAAATGGAAAATAAATTTTCATAAGGGGTCTAGTTTAGCTAGGTAGCTAGCTCCATTGCTCTACACGTAGTTCAACACCACCGATTTGACACCTTGGTCTCTTTCTCTACAACCATCTCTTCTCCCAATTCGGACCTTGCTGCAAAATATGCAGATTCTTCATATCCCATGTCTTGAAGACAACTACTCCTACATGTATCTATCTAATTCATCCCCAAAACCCACTTCTTACTTTCCATCAAAATTGAATCTTGCCAATTAATCTCGTTTTTCTTGCTGTACAGGATCATCGATGATGCCACAAAAGAAGCTGCTGTTGTTGACCCTGTTGAGCCTCACAAGATCCTCAGGGTAGCTCAGGAAAATGGAGTTCACTTGAAGCTTGTTCTCACCACTCATCACCACTGGTTCATTCTCTTACCTGTTCTATTTGTTAAGCTTGTGTTTTTTATGGTGTGGTTTAATTTGATGCTAACTTTATACTCCCTTTGCCCCATTGGTCAACGGCGAGTTTTAAGATAAAAGTGAATAAATTAGAATAAATAGTGTAAAATTAGTAAATAAATTAATAAAGTATGATGTATAGCTGATGTATTAGTAGAGGTAGTGGATAAAGTAGGAGGAAGACGGATTTTCCATTTTAAAGAATTTAAATTTGAGTTTGGGATAGAACAAAACGAAAAAATTGGAAAATGGTAAGTTGATGAGTTCGGGACGGAGGGAGTATAGTTTTTTTGTTTGAAACGGCAAGGGAGTATTATAAAGTAAACCTCAATTTTTATTTTCGTCTCCACCACTGTCTGGTTTTGAATTTTGATATCAGGTTAAGTCACTGGGAAAATTGTTATATTGTTAACTTTAGAAAAATCAAGTTCGGATTTGATTTGTCATATAATCCTTCAATGTTTCATTTTTTGGGGTTCTGTTTCTCCCAAAAGCCTTCTGTTGGGTTGAAAATGCTGATTATGATTTGGAAGACTGAGTGTATAGTATCCAGAGTGTGTTGCTATCTATGCATCATACATGGTAATTTGACATATTGACATGGAGTTGAAAAACCGTGCAAGTGGTTCAGTTTGATTTTCCAGTGCAATTAGCTACAGGAATGATGAATGAGGCTGTGTTGGGGGAGAGTCTATATGCTGATAAAGATCATTCTGTATGATAGGGATCATGCGGGTGGCAATGACAAGATAAAGCAGTTGATGCCCGATATAAAGATTTATGGAGGTTCTGTTGACAATGTTCAGGGGTGCACTAATAAAGTTGAAAACGGCGACAAACTATTGCTTGGTGCTGATATCAGCATTCTATCTCTTCATACACCATGGTATGTTAATATCCCCCCCCCCCCCCCCCCTTCCCCCATTTAAAAAGAAAATGAGATCATCAATGAATGTTTATCGACACCCATGTATCTCTTGGGTGGGATTTGTATCAGTATATGTGACAATGTAACTGATTTCTCCTCGGCATGTTAATTGGGTGGTTTTACACTTTACAGTATTATATTCGGTGTAATTGACTAATCACCTGTTTTGGTTGAGATTCTTTGAGAATTAGCTGAATACTTCTTATGGTTTTCTGATTTCATTCCGAGTTTGCTGTGTGATATTGCTATAACAGCTGTTTTATCTTTCCACGTCTGTTATCTCACTTTTAAGTAACTTATCTATCTCATGATACAGCCATACAAAGGGTCATATAAGTTACTACATTACAGGAAATGAAGGTGAAGAACCAGCTGTTTTTACTGGAGATACATTAGTAAGTAATGCTTATCTTGTTATAGAAATAACCATCTTCTGTAAGTTCTAAAGAAATTCAAGTGAGAAAATGTAGTCTAAATTGCCAACCTACCTTTATTTACTGCTTTGAAATCATTGTCATGCCAGAACTTTTCTTAGCGTAGATGAAGAGTTGATTTATTTCCATTTTCTATTTCTGCTTACCTGATGATATACTTTAGTGAGAAAATGGAGAGTTGATTTAATTTGGATACATTATGTTCTTTTCCATGGTGGATCTCCAGTTTGTTGCTGGCTGTGGAAAGTTTTTCGAAGGCACTGCAGAGCAGATGTATCAATCACTATGTGTTACCCTGGGTTCACTTCCAAAGCCAACTCGAGTGTACTGTGGCCATGAGGTAATATGTGGATCAATTGCATATGCAGGGTTGTTCATGTATTTTGTAATTGGTATATTTTTCTTGGATTGATAGATGATGTGATATGCATACTCTTGGAACGATCAACATCTCATACACGCAGTACCAACTCTTTTATTCTTCTGAATGAAATTCGGCTCCAGTTTAGCACGCCATAGCCCGTGTTATGAATCCTTAATCAGTCGTAGTGTGTCTGCCTGTGCCATCACCCGTCGTATAATATATGGGTAAATTCGGGGTCATCTTTTCTTATGTCTAATTCCAGCTTTCAGTGGGTGGTTGCTTCGGCAAAGCAGCTTTAGTTATAGTTATCTTTAGCAAAAGCAACGATATCAATCTTTGCAGAAACAATCCAATCTCTCTATTCTAAAATTATGCTGTTAAATGTTAAGAATTGATAAATTGAATCATTCGGATTAACTTACTTTCTTACTCTAAAATTAAGCAGCTACAGCACCAGTTTGTAGCTTTCTGTACATATTGCGGACACCCTACATATTTTCTCTCTGCAATGGACTCCCTTTATATATATTTTGTAACAAGTTAATTTTGCCGTTTTAACTGCTTTCTAAACTTGGGCTCTTCATCTATAGCAAACCACTGCTTAATGTTAAACTTCAGAACATGAATAGTGTAATGAACACCATGGGAGATTGATTGTCTCTTGACTATCCCCTTTTATTAGTGTCGGTTAATTTATGCTCTACATATTCCATGTTGGCTTAACTACTGCGTCATTTCACAAAATCTTCTCTTTGAAGCTTCTTATTAGATCTGAGATCTGTGAACTTGAACTAAGTTTTACCGGTTGCTTTCGTCACATTATAGCTTTCTGGGATTTTTTTGTTCCGCATACAGTGAACGAGTATTAGAATCACATGTTAAGCACTTTAGACCGATTTGTCTGCAGTATACAGTGAAGAACTTGGCGTTCGCTTTGACTGTGGAGCCGGATAATACAATGATAGAGGAAAAATTAGCATGGGCTGAGCAAAAAAGGAAATCTGGCCTTCCAACTATTCCATCAACCATTAAGGAAGAACTGGAGACTAATCCATTCATGCGGGTTGATCTACCTGAGGTTCAGGTAGGTTACATTAATTAGGAGAGCCCAGTTGGCCTTAATAATTAAGGAGGTTAACACCACCCAATCACATTTGCAACGGATCTCTGTATGCTATAGGAGTATTTAGTTATTGCATGCAATGACCTGTTGATTTTTAGAAACCGTTCATTATGATATTTAGAAGTTCATTTGTTAATATTTCTCCTTCTAAATGAACATATCTGAGTGCCAAAAAGCTTTTTCTGAAGCAAAACTTGTTCTGTGAAACACACGAGTGTTTATACTATAGCAATAAGAACACTTGGAGCTTAGGGCTTGCCAATCAATAGGGGCACAGGGTAGTTTTTATGCTATGTTTTTGTTTAGTAGCAAACAGAGGCTCGCACATATATAGCAACAACTTAGCAAGCAAACTTTATCGTGCAGGAGAAGGTTGGATGCAAATCCCCAATTGATGCCATACGCGAAATAAGGGAGCGAAAGGATAACTGGAAAGGATGAGCAATGAAATTCAGCGCTGCTGTATTCTCCATGCTTTGTAATCTTTATTATATGTCAGCATGTTGTTAATAAGAAGTGTTGTAGCCAGTTAGTTCAAGTGGTATTGCATGTTCTTGCACTGATGAATTGAATTAAGTGATACTGATGTGAGTATGCTCGATATTTTGTATGCTTGATAGATGACTGTGTGTCGTCCGAAGAATTAGGTTGCAATTATTCACGATTGAGTTGAAAATACCGTGACATGCGTACAAGTAGTCATTTTAGTGTTTGTTACTATGATGCATCAGGATAGTGTTCGCCTTACAATGAGTAAATTGCTGGTTGCAGCTGTGATTTAGCAGGTTAGATGACACAGGTGAAGAGTAACGGAGAAGAGAATTGAATAAAGTTAAGAGAAACCTTTAACTTATGGTTATTGGTCTCATTTTAAACAATCTGAGAAAAGTAACTGCAATTAAGATTCATTAACAATTGTAAACGAGTGGGAACAAATTTTAGAAGATACTAGGGTAATGCCCATTTTAATAAAAATAGCTTTAAATTTTAACACAATACATTGAGGTCCAATAAATTATACAAATATAAATTTAGTGTTAATTTTTGTAAAATTTATTAAATTATCAAATTTCTTCGAGAATATATAAATGTATATACACTACGATACCATAACGTAACGAAAATTAATATTATATATTATTAGTCATACTTTATAAATAATGATGAATTTTAATGTTTATATTGTTATAAATTATATTCGTAATCATTAATATTTATTTAATTACTTAGTTAATTAAATTAATTTACTTTATATTAATAATTTTTAAAAAAAAAAAAAAAAAGTCAGAATGAGATCTGCCAGGACCGGGTCCTGGTAGATTGTGCCGATCGGAGCTGTGCATCTCCAACCAGAGCGGGGCGGCGGTTCTATCGTGTTCTTCGTCTTCTTTTAAATTTTCTTCAATTTTTTCGGGATAATATGATTGTTCAAATAAATATGTTTAGATGTTTTCTTTAGATAAAATTGTAATTATTTATAATTATAGAACTATTTTATTAATTACAATAGTTGTGGTGTTGTTTGTAATATATAAAAATGCGCCATGCGTTTAGTAAAGATGTCCTGCGTTTAACATTCATGTATGCTTCCTGTTGATCTTCATGCATTAGTCATTTTTAGATATACAACTGAATTTAATACATTAACTATAATTTTCTCACATCTGAATTACATATTTTATGACTACAATTGTATTTTTTTCCAACCTTACTTACTCATATATAAGAACTTTAATTTTCACATAAATTTACACAACTACTCTAATATACCGATCTATCTTTAGGAGTACATTTTTAAAATCTAGTTATAGTATTGGTTTGTCGAGGAATTTATCATCAATCCAGACTCTAATTAAAATCTCTATAAAGGGTGTAGTTATCTATTTCAGGAAACTGAACACAACCTGATGTGTATTTGAATATGTTTCAGATTACGACTCGATTAAAGATACTTTATCGTAAATTATTCTTAATCCTTCATTTCCTTGTAACTAATCATCAATTAAAAATTCACTAAAGCACTCAATTTATTCTACAATAAAACAAATCATCTAAAACCTTTTATTGGAGCTTCGGTCAGCTTCCATGCTAAAAGCTCAAATAACTTTTAGATTGGAAGCTTTGAGCTTTCATGATTAACCTCGAAAGCTTTCAACCATGAAAATTTAGACCCTGTTTAGCAAAATTAGCTGAAAAGATAGCTGAATAATTATATGGTAGCTGGTTAGGTAGTTTTTTTTCCAACAAGCTAACTTGGTTAGCTTCTCAAACCAATTAAATTTTCAATTAGCTTGTCAGTATTTTTTTTTAATAAACTAACTTGGTTAACTTTTTAAACCAGCTAGATCTGAAAAACTAGCTGAAAATTTAGTGGTAAGCAAAGCCTTAGCTTGATGAGTGGATCCCAGGTTGTGGGTTGAATTCTCTTAAAAATTTCGGATCTTGGGGTGAATTTTCGGATCCGGTATAAAAAGAAAGTTTAATTTTATAGCGTTTTTTATGTCCTCTTTCATTCCTTCCATTCTTTCTTTCTTCTCCTCTCTAGGTGGCGATTTGAAGATCCAAACCTAGCTTGCATTTTCAGCTTGCGATTAAGGTATTTGATCTCGATTCTTCCGATTTAGTATCTTTCAGTGTTAATCTTCTCAATCTTATCGATTTCATCTCGCGATTTTAGTTATTTACCTATTGATTGGAGGGGATCGACTTACCAACTGAACTGTCACTTCCTTGTCAATCTCGCGATTTTAGTATCTGAGAGTTTCCTCAATTTCGGTTTTTACTTTTTTTGTGGCCTGTAAATAAATCTGACGTGTTATCCGTATTCATCCTAGAACAAAACTTGTGTTCATTTTGAGTTTCTGCAAAATTACTGAATTTCGTTATCTTATGATTGAATTACTGAATTTTCAGCTGCGACAATATCCGATTGCAAACGCAAAGTAATTGTAGCTTTTGGTTCTGTAAATTTGCAATTACTATTGCTACAGAGTGATCAAGGGCCACAAAAATTGTTAATTTGGGATTGAATATTCTGTTTATCTATGTCCAGGAGGGTTTACTTGACTAGTTTCTAATGATTCGTAGCAGTAATTTAAGCCAGACAACTCATTACGAGATTATTGGTGTGAAGGAAGATGCTAGCTACGAAGAGATTCGTAAAACCTATAGGTCTATCATTCTCAACTCTCATCCGGATAAACTGCAGAAAACTACCAGCGGTGAAAGTGAACTAGGGAATAAGTTCTTAGAAGTTCAAAAGGCATGGGAAGTTCTTGGTGATCTGAGGTCTCGTGCACTTTATGACAATGAGTTACGAGTTTCAAGACAGGATACTGTGACTTCTGAAGATGTTAGTTTAGAAGATATGACTGTGGAAGATATTGACGGTGGTGGGTTTGAGCTTTCGTACTGTTGCAGATGTGGTGACTACTTCTCGGTTGATTCTTATGAGTTGGCTGAAATGGGATATTCATTTTCCGTGAAAGGGAGTGAAGTTTCTTTGCAGTCACCGGGACTAATACCTGCATCCGTTGTTCTTCCATGTGGTTCTTGCTCTCTTAAAGTTCGGCTATTAATTGATGCTGGCAGTTGAGAGTATGTTGGCCTGTTTCTCTGACTGCAACTATCAAATATGCAATTGTATTCGGGGGTTGAATCCTGACTGACGATATATATGGATATTCTACACATGGAGGTATAAGATGCTGAACGAGGACAGATATGTCGCTATTGCTTTCTTGCAGATTCAAAGAGAGATAATTAAAAAAGCAGGAGAATTTACAGCATGATGCCTGTAGTAATTTGCTTTTGAGAAAACTAATATGGACCGGGCCTTTTCTCCTGATGTTTGTAGAACTGACACAAGTGTTGGAGCCAAGCTAGTTTTAATCATTAACCATTTCATTGTGTAAGACAATTAAGACTTTTCATTCATCCTTATAAGGTGTTGCATACTTACATCTTGTTAGTATGTCCCGTTATATAATTATGCTCATATGAAGCTTCTTTTGCATCAATATCCTGCTTTTGAAATGGTTCGTGCGGTTGATATATGTTCGTTTGAATGATTTAATCTTTACTGAGAGCCTCTTATACCAGAACTGATTTTTGTGATTAATATATAATGAGAAAATGTGATTTCATATTTCCGGAATCGAAATAGGGATTAAGCAGAGGAACATAGCTGCAGTTATAGACCTTTATATTTTTTTTTTTTTCAAAAGATGAGGCTTACGGAAGAAAGATAAGTAGTTTCCTTTGCCACTAACATGTTGGAACCCAACTTAATACGACTCTGGGTATGTGTGAGCATTGGAAAACATCTGGGCTCTGGCATTGTTCAATATTAACCTTTTGCGTTCTGCTTAAGTTCTATCAATACTACTATATTCAGCGTTTATATCTTGTCTCTTTTAGATTCTGTTCAGTCATAGTTGCAACTTCCCCTGAACTCTGTACCATGAAAAGCTTTTAGGGAGCTAATAGCACTGGATCCATCTTTACTATTATAAAAGAAATGATGAAGTTAAGCTGCTATGATGTTTCTGATTTGCTCTTGACACCCATTAAATGTTGCAAGATGAGTCATATATATTCATTTTCACAGTTTATGAACTTTATTGGAAAAATAAACAACTTT
>JAYMSP010004621.1:0-15732 GCA_036897095.1 Plantago elongata
GTGCTCTTCCGATCTTTTTTATAAATAAACTTCAAAAATTTAATAATTCATCACCACCAAAATAATTTTAATGTTAATCTCACATTATAAAATTTTTAACCCAAAAAAAATTCATTTTGCATCAAAAAATAGATTTTAATTTTAAGTTCCGGCAACTTCACCTGAAATACGGTCGACCTATAGAAACTCTAAACTCGAACTTCCATGACAACCATGGAGGCTCACTTAAGCTTTCATGGAAGATCCATATATGGATGGCTCGAGCTTCTATGGATGGAAGCTTGAGTGAGTTTTCATTGCATAATTTTCATGGAAGCTTCAAGGTGAAGATTTCATTGAAGAAATAAGAAAAAGACGAGAAAGATTGAAGTGTTCCTTCATGATTTGAGTTGTTGAATGGATGTTTCCATCCATATAGAGAATCAAATGAATTGATAATGAAGAAGAAAGAAGTGAATTGGAGAAGAAAGTGAGATATAGTTCATTTCTTTCATTTGGGGAGGAGTATCATTTTAAAATTAAAAAATGATCAAAATTGAAGAGCACCTTGAGTTAAAGGACTAATATTGCAATTCTTTCAAATATATTGAACTTCTTTAGAAAAATCAAAACTAATAATAATCACAAAATAATTGGTTGTCTAGATGTTTGTTTGGTATTATAATTTGAACTGAATTATCTTTTTTTTATTGAATGTTTCCAATTCATCAAATTGTATAACCGTAGACCTTCATTACACATAGAGCAAGAAGTAGAAAAATCAGTTGAACATCGTACAACAATATAAATGGATCCGATCGACTATCAACAACATCATCATGACGATCACGCACTTGCACCACCTCAGTGTACACCTCACGATCGCAAAGCATGTGGAACAATAGCACAAAGAGTAATTGATCAAATTCGCGGACTAGGAAACAATTATGATAGTAGACTAGAACTCATGCTCTATGCAGTGTAAATCAGCTTGAGGACTATTATTCAAACAACACCATGGGATAATAGTAGGGCGATGGTAGCACTGTATCACTTTATTCCTGCACATATTTATGTGAATTAGCCAGTGCTTATAAGATAACCGTGCTAGACTGATTTTTCATAGAGATGTGACTCATTTCATTATGAAGTAGTGAGCAGAACATTATAAAAAGGACCATCTATATAGTATTCACTTCGGTCAGAATAATAATTCAACTTTGAAGTGTATGTGGTAAATCAAACCATATATCAGATGGCGACCCATTTGAAGCAATAAAAGAAGAAAAGGGAAGGGGTCTTAGCTTACCTGGACAAAGAAATGTCGGGGCTTGGATGCATTTAGTCGGTGTCGGTTGGAGCAATGTCGAGCTTGAAGTCCTTCTGGCCTGAAGCTAGTCTTTCCTTCTTAATTTTCTCAGCAGACTTAACGGCAGTTGGAGTAACACGCTCCATGTACAGCATCTCAAGACTTTTACCAAGCTTCAGTGGAACCGCCATGAGGTTATTGCAGCTCTTAAGATAGAGCCTTCTAAGAACAGGAAAAGCATCATCCATGGTTTCCCAAGATATTAGATCCGCCCTCTCGATGTGCAAGAGTTCCAGACAAGCAAAACCGCCGCCTGAGGTTTTCCAGTGAGTTCCTTGGAACACATTATCTTTCAGTTTTAGTATCTGCAGGTGAATGAGCTTTCCCAATGTAGACACATGCGCCCAATCCAGACAAGTACCTTCCAGTACTAGAATTCTAAGCTTTGGTGGGAATTTTTCCGGTTGGGGCAGGTTGTTCCATGGTTGGTCAGATCCTGCTGTATTATATACATCATGCACTAACTTCAACTTTTCGAGCCGACCCAATGATCCTAAGCATTTGAACTTAAGGGTGGACAAATCACCTTGAACCCCTACCGCAATCAGATTTTTTGCTTGCTTGAGAACACGTTCAGTGCAACTTCCTGGTGACAACCTGCTAAGCCTCTGAAGGTTCTCTCCGTCATCACCTTTAACCTCTTCTCTGTCACTCATCTGAATGGATGCTTTCGTCTTAAAATGCCTCAGCTGCTTCATCTTCCAAACTTCTGCCGTTATTTTAATTGTGCGTGAATTTATGTCCAGAAGAAATGTCTGCAGGTTCTTGAGCTCATATATCACCTTCGGGAGAGCTTTGACTGAATCACTAGCTATTGCCAAAGTGAGGTACGTCAGAAAGAATAGTCCCTTGAGCTTTAGAGAAAAATTCGGAAATTTAATGTTCTCAGCATCTAAGACTCTGAGAACACTGAACGCATCAGTTAAATACCTCATCTCACCTTTTTCCAAGCTAATGGCTTTCTTTGAAAAACTGAGGAAAGATCGAGCTTTCAAGGCCTTTGGTCTTTTCGACAGAAATTCATAGACATGAGAATGGATACAAAGACGATGACATGATCTTTCTATACTCTCAAGTGTAGGCTTAAACAATCCCTGCTGATGCACGATTTCTTGGTATAAGTTTTGCTTGTCAGATGCAGCTTCGTTTTTTGCAGAACTCGCGTATGGTGTCATGAACACGACATATTTGTGCTTCTCCATTTAGATTCACCTTGTCAAGCATCACCAAGTTTCGATAGATAAGATCATTTAACTTGTCCCTAGCAACATCCTCCAAACTCTTGTCGGAGGTATCCTGTTCCTGTATGAATCCTTCCGCGATCCATAACAGAATAAGTTTCTTGGCAGGGATCTTCGCATCTTCAGGAAACACACCCAGATAAAGGAAGCAACCTTGCAACTCATATGGCAATTGGGCATAGCTGAGTGATATAATTTTTTCTAAGCGCTGAGCCTTGTCATCGTTTAGATAAGTATGAATACTCTGAGAGACTTGTTCCCACTGCGCCTTCGTTCTTTTATCCGCCAGAATTCCCCCAATCACTATAATTGAAAGGGGAAGTCCGTCACAATTGTTGGCTATAACTTGGCCAACTTGTACCAAATCTTGACCAACGTTGCCCTGGTTGCCGGACACCTCGTACTGGAGGAGCTCCCAACTTTCAGCTGGTGATAGAAACTTCAACTTGTGATGTTTAGCACACGCAGCAACATCATTATGGCGGCTGGTAATCAAGATTCTTCCATTTTTATTATCCATTGGCAAGAAAGTCTTGATTTGGTCCCAAGTAATGTTTGTCCAAACATCGTCCATTACTATCAAGAATTTTCTTGTCTTGAGAAGATGCCTTACATCTTCAATTAATTGTTCAACCGTCGACTCTGGCTTAGCCTCCTTGAATTTTCCCTGGATAGTGAGGAGCACAGTCTTGATGTCAAAATCATCAGTGATGTTCACCCAAATTAGAGTGTGGTAGGCATACACAATTTTGGGATCATTAAAAATCTTCCAGGCCATTGTTGTCTTCCCAAGACCTGGCATTCCTACGATCGAGACAACTTTCAGGCCATCTGAATCTTTGCTCAGATCAGTGATCAAACATGTAGCCTCCTCGTCAAAGCCAACGATCTTGTCCTCCGGTCTCCTCTGCGAGGTTAAGTACGTACTTCATTAACCGTCATAGTTTAAGAAATTCTTAGATATACATGGAGTTGCATAACACCGTCCTGAATTATTAATAATGTGTGGGACCCGTCTAATTTAATGAATTAGTATCAACTCCATCAAATTATTAAAAAATCAGCATAAAACGCTCTATCCTTTATATTATAAAATGTACGAGGTACACTCTTATTAAGTGCAACCACAAAGTTTTGTTATGTGCAAAAAAATTAATCATAATTATTAAAAATATACGTAAAATCCTATATAATTCTATAAAGACATTAAAAAACCCCTTTGACAGAAATATTAAATGTAAATGATGAATTTGTATTTTGTGCAATTTCACTCGATAGTTCAAATTTTCAAAAAAATTTAAAAAACTTAAATTTAATTATTAAAATTACAAATAACAATCATAGATAACACTAATTAAAATTATCACTAAATATAAACAACATATAAAAATTCATTATTAGTCACGTAAACGAAAAAATTAAAGTCAAAAGTTAATATAGAGTAATAAAAACTAAAAGAACATAAGAATAAGTATGGTAAAGGAGAGATCTTAATCTATAGAAGAATCTGGTTTAAAATAAAAGAACCAGTCAGAAAAACTAAAAACTAAAAACCGGTTCAATAGTTTTATATAAATATTTAAATAAACAATATAATATATCATTAAAAAATAATTACTCAATAATTTTTCTATCTCTAAACATATTCCTAATCAGAGAAAGTAGATCTGGAATTGCATGTGCAAAAATCGATCTCATCATTCACACTACACACTCTTCCTCTCCAACTCCACACCATCAAAAATGACATATGCAAGCTTAGATCTAGACGGAGTTAATTGTATAATCGGAGCTGATGGCTTTATCAGTTCTCATCTTCGGCGAGAAGCTTTGGGCATCCAAATTACGAAGTGGCAGGTCCATTTCTTCACCAACTTATTTTCTCCAATTTCTTATTCAAATAGTATATTGTAATTTAACTTCTTCAATTGTCTGATTCCGCATAGATGGAGCCAAACTTAGTAACCTTCTATTTTCACCATTTGTTTATGTTGTTAGTGTATTTTGGTGAGTGCCGTGGTTTTTGATGTTTCAGTGTCTTGACTTGCTTTTTGTTTACTTGCTCATGTAATAGTGTAAATATAATGTTGATATATTTCTAATATATGGATTTACTCGTGCCGATCTAGGACCATCGGTTGCTATTTTAAGAACTTGTGTTATAGTTTTAGTTCGTGTTGAATATTTTTGTATATTATTATTTAGTACACATATGATAGTTTCTAGACATATTTGTAGTTTTAGACAACAATATTAGTGTTTTAGGCACTCGTTTAATATTTATAACTTGATTTTCTTTGTATAGTTTAAAGGATACATTACTATAAATTTAAGAGTAATTGTTATGGTTTTAAGAATTAAAGTTATTATTTTTTGCTTGTTTTGCATGCTCGTTCTTTATTACTGTTTTAAGACGCATTGTTATAAGTTTAAAATGCAATGCTTTTTTTTTAAACGGTTAAAGTATGACTCGAACCTTCGACCTATTGGTGGAGGTGAAGCCTGCGCTTCATTGTTTAAGTCATTGTCTTAAACGGTTAAAGGCCTGAGTCGAACCTCCGACCTATGAATTTTAATTTGTATTGCATGCTCCTTTGTTATACTTTTAAAATACATTGTATAACTTTAAGTATCAATGTTGCTATTTCTATCATGTTCTTACTTGTTAACTGTTTTAAGCACCAATGTGATATTATTAAGATGTGTTGTAGTTTTAAGCACCAATTTGATGATAGATCTACTAAATGTGTCACTACAATATTGAGTGACTAACAACAAAAGGCATGAGGACGTAATTCACCAACTTAAGTTTATTTAAAAAATTTATTTCAACGTGTTACAATTGAATGTACATTATTTTAATTAATTAGCAAATGTTTTAATTTTCAAGTAGCTTTTTAAAAGCTTGGTCATTTATGCTTAGACATCCTTGGAAATTTACTTGATTAATTTTATTTGTGAATTATTTTAGATTGTAGAAAAGAGATATGTGTAACTAAATAGATAATAAGAATTCAGAGTGGTATCAATTTATCATTAACCATTATTTCATTTTGTTCACACAAAATCAAATGGTGCACCTTAATTGTAAAAGAAGATGGGGAAGTAATTATAGTTACCAGTTGCCTTATGAACCTTGTGTCATCTGCACTTGTGCCAGGCAAGTCCCCAGTGGGCACATCTCCAATGGGGAGTTTAGGCTGTTTATCCAACAATTGCTCGACTTAGCCCGTTGAGTTTTAACCAGTGTGGCCAGACTGAGACGTGACCCAAACATCCGGCTGGCTAGGTTCTTGTCAGTGTCTTTCCACATTTGGATAATTTGCGTGTCGATCGTGTCCTCCACATCGTACACCACTTCCCGTATCCGTCTCTCCCATTTTGAATGTTTCTTCTTTCTTGCTCTTGCTGGACGCATCCTTCAGAACGGCTTTCAATGTGAGAAGATCACTCTGCAGTTCCTCGAACTCAGTTTTCGCATTTGAGATCAAGTTATAGTTGTGCACAAGTAGCTGCTTCAGAGTATTCAGTAGAAAATCCACAGGAATAGCCATATAGTGTATGTGAAGTGAAGAGCTAGCTAGTAGTGTATTTTATTCCTACGTGTTTAGTTGATTTAAGCAATGCTCGAGCGAAAGGAACTTCGAACCCGGTAAGCTCTACTGAATTGCCTGCAGTCCTTTAGCGACAAAGTCAAAAGTCAGTCGTCCACTCTAAGAATGTGGGCACTCACCAATAATTTCTCTCTTCAAATTACTCCCTACGTCAATCATACTAGAATGCGTTATTATTGTGAAATCTACCTAAATATTTTGCTTTTTAGGTAATGAATTATTTATTCTCAAGTTGAATAAGAGTTTAGATTAGTACAAATTAAATTATTTTAATTCAATTTGAGAAGATATAGAATAAAAATTAATCCATGTTTAATTATTACAATTAATGAATTTATTATTTCATTTGTTTGAAATTGAATCAATGGTTGAAATTTAATTGGAGACATATGAAGTTTCTTTTAATGATTGAGAGAATGATTGTGATAGAATTTGAATTGAAATTTAATTATTTTTAATAAAATATTCGATTTGAATAAAAAATGATCACCGTACAAACCGCCCAAATTAATTTTGTTAGGTTGCATTTGGACATGTAACTTAATTGAATTAAAACACCTTGATTGTATTTTTAATTAATCCAAGTTCATTTCCATTACCAATGACAATTGAGAATAGACAACTCTCTCCAACTGCACTGTTGTCCTTGCCCCAACTTGTTGACAGGCTATGCTCTTTACAGGAAATTATTACATACTACTATTCAATGACTTGTAGATCTTATAGTCTACGGAGAAATGTATACCACATACTACTATTTAATGACGCGTCAATCTTGATCTTATAGTCTGAGGAGAAATGTATACCACATACTACTCCAGGACGGATTCAGAAATTTACTTTTGAATGGGCTAATTTATAGTGGTCAATTTATTATTTTTTCCTATCTAAAAATTAAAATTTAAAATAACAATACAGTATATTTACACATTAATTTTTATATATCCGATATATTTATTTATGTGAAAATATAACAATTTGGATTCAAAATATTGATTTTTTTGCTATAATGTCAAAATTTGAGTTATCTTCTTACTGTCTTATCCGTTAATTGACAGAAGAAACAGCAACCACCACGTAAATTGGATTGCTACCGTGAGTGCCAAACTGATCAGCCAAAGAGCAGTCGATCATCTGTCGGCGTTTTATCACCTTTTCTTGTTTCGCTCCTAAATTATTGTACAATGTTGTGATGGCATGATAATCAATGATAGTGGTGATGTTTAGTAATCTGTGTGCAATGCTAACATGCTCTCCAATGTTATCAATTTAATATGTTTTTCGGATGTCCTGTTTTCTGATGATCTTAGTTGGGGAATTGTAGTAGAATATTAGTTTTGTTGAAGCCAAATTCGGAAAGTTCTACTTGTTTGTATGATATTATTGGTTTTTAATTGCATAAGCACTTTAAAAGGGTTTAAATACTTCATTTCCCAGTAGAATTATGATTAAGGGTTGGCTTTCTTGTGTATGTTTGACCGTTTTTAAGGTTATGAGGTATCAACTTATCCACGCAAAGGGACGGACGGAACCAAAATAAAAAAACCGGACGCATTATAAAAAATTATTATTGAAGAGAGAGAAATAATTTTTAATACACAAATATTATCATTTTTATCAAAAGAATAATTATATTTTTATATTATAAAAAAGAAAATATAATTTCACACTGAATTGGACGGTGCGAAATGTAAAAAATCGTAAAATTATATTAATAATTTTTTTAAGAAGGAAGGGTAGGGTGCCCTACTCAAGTTGTACATAGCTAAGCCCCTGTCCACGCATTGAACAACTAACACAAGCTAATCTAATACTTCTTTCGTGTCAACTTCATCTTCTTGTATTTTATTTTGGTCCGTTTCAACTTCATCTTCTCATCATTTAAATAAAATATATATCTTATATTCTGTACATTATATCTCATACTTTATCACCATTCCTCTTATTGTATTCACTCTTTTTTCTACTTTATCACCTTCTTTCCTACTTTATTTACTTTTTTCTTAATATTTATGTTCGGTCACGCAGAAAGATGAACCCAGAACGGAGGGAGTATATATTAAAATAGCTTAATCAATTCCTTATGGGAACGGTCATGTGGTTTAGTTTTGTATGTCTGCACCATTGTTTTACTCTTGTTTTTACAAGTATTAATTTTGTGCACATAACATGTGAATAAATAGGGCGAATTACATCTACCACCCCTATTAGATTCGAAAGTTGCAGATGGCTACCACTCATATCAACAATTACATTCAGGTCCATAAATCCGTTTTTGGGTTGGCCAGCTTAATTCACTATTCAATAGAGAGGCAATCCAAACATGGCCTTAGCTAGCTCCTTCCCATCGCCTCCTTCTGCAGTCCACCGATTTCGTCACCACCCACCACCGATCCACCCTTCCTCCGATTTCGCCACCACCCCATCACCTCCTTCTGCAGTCCACCAATTTCGCCACCACCCACCACCGATCCACCCTTCCTCCGATTTCGCCACCACCCCATCGCCTCCTTCTGCAGTCCACCAATTTCGCCACCACCCCATCGCCTCCTTCTGCAGTCCACCAATTTCGCCACCACCATTCCTCCGATTTCGCCACCACCCCATCGCCTCCTTCTACAGTCCACTGATTTCACCACCACCTACCACCGATCCACCCTTCCTCCGTCCGATCTACCACCATCAAGACCCATCGGTATCCTTCCAATTCAAATCAATTTCAGTCTCCAAGTTCTTCACGGCTTCTCTTCTTCTCGCCACCACCCACCACCGATCCACCCTTCCTCCGTCCGATCTACCACCAAACAGATCCGCACCATTGGGATCGCCCGACTCTTCCGATCGCAATCCGATCACCACCGTGCACCAGCTTGGCCAATTCTTTCATAAATTGATTCCCGACTAAAAACAGTTTCACCTCCTGTTTCGATTCTCGTCCGATGTACAAGTAGAGAGCTTGAAACTCCGGTCGCCAGTAATGGAGCCCATGAGATTGCGAGCTTTCCTGCTAATTCGCGATGAATCGACATCGTTGGATGAAAGGGGAACGTGACATTCAAGATGAACAGCGGAGGTGGCCGGCGGCGATGGTGCCTGCGGTGGTGGTGGAAGGCGGCAAGTGGTGGTGGAAAAAGTGAGACGAAGAAGATTATGCAGAAGGAGTGAATGGTGAATTGGCCAAGACCATGTTTGGATTGTCATACAAATGAATAGTGAATTAAGTTGGTCAACGCAAAAACGAATTTATGAACCTGGATGTAATTGTTAATCTGGGTGGACCCATCTGCAACATGGGCATCCTGCAGGGGGTGTATGTAATTTTCCCTTCTTTTAATTTTTTTTTTTTTAAACGGCTAAAGGGTGACTCAAACCCCCGACCTATTGGTTGAAAGTGAAGTGTTTTACGAACTGAGTTGCACTTCGTTGTCATTTTGTTCTTTTAATGATAGTGTGTGTTTTTATTTTACCTCCTTTGTTTGGTACCAATTAGATATGGAGATTAATGCACGCAAGGGCAAATCCAGAAATTATAATTTGGGTGGACTAAGTTTAAGTATATAAATTGTTATAAATAATTTTTTTAAAACTCCAGTAACAAACTATATGTAATTTGTCTGTGGAGCTTTCACAAAGTGAATGACTATTAATTTAGCAAAATCAAATTTCTATGTGTAAGTATGAATATAAAAATTAAATCAACATTTTAAGAAATAGTATGTAGTTAAATGATTTTACATGGAGTATAATTTGAGAAGAAATGGAAAGTATAAAAAATAGATAATAATAACTCCAGACCTATGTATATAACTACAGATATTATAGAAATGTTGAAAAAAGAATTTTAAAAAGAATGTATGAGTTATAGAAGTTTTAAAAATAAGTACTAGAGCATAATTGAACTCGTAATCAGAAGGTAGGCAACGATGGTACATACCACATACCAATCCAGTCAAAGCACCTATATTTATACTAAGTATCATCAATACTAACGAATTATTATGCGTAATTTTAGGTGGGCTCTTTTATACATCCGTCATTAAATATATGCTGTAAAAAGTAGTATAAATATTTGACTACGAGAAAAGGAAGATATGATATTTATAATGTGATAAATATTAAATGAAATAAGTATGCATGTGAGGGGTGGGAAGGAGAAATAGATAATACTCTGGGAGAGTGTATAGTGATCAATTATGGACACTCTATTATTGAGTGGATGAAAGCTAGAAGACTTTGTATATTTCTTATTAGCTATGACAATTGTCAACAAATTTTAGAAAAAATGCTACAAGTGGCATGTCACACTACATTTGGTTTACAGATTTGACAATTGTGTGGATCAAATTCATGTTAGCAAGTGGCAAAAACTCCTATATAGCAGTTTGGCATTCTATATAGTAAGCCAATTTGGCTAGTACAGTGTAATATTTTGGCACTTCGCTTGGTCAATGGTCATACATTTCTGATTTCCCATACACGAAGACAAAGTTAGCAGGCTAGCTGTCCGTATAAGCAGCCTAGCTGCCCGTATAAGTATAGTACTAATAAATAACCTAATTGGTAGTTGATAAATTCCATTTGATATTTAAAAGAAAAAAAAAAAGAACGGTATAACATAAATCGATCAATACTGATTAAATGTAAATTTTTGCATACAAACACATTCAACCTCTTACAGTACAGTCAAACTGAAAGCTGGAGAATCTGTAAAAAGTTCCTAATTCTTATCTAACAAGGCAAGTTCTTCATTGAAATGCTTCTAAAACTGCATTACATGCGAAAAATTACTATATGAAACATGTAATAAATCAGATGCATGCATGCATACATGCATATACTAGTCCCAGATTGGGAAACAATCCGTCTCATTGCATTCTTGAACATAATTCCCTTGAACATAATTCCCAAACCCTGGTGGCTCTGCAAAAGAATAATATTGTGAATATTCTCCTGCTCCTCGCTGTAGCGCCATCCACACTTCCGACGAGTCAAGAGGAACTTCATTTATAGCCTCTATTTCGCTCCGTGATAGCCCTACTTGTGCCCCTACCTCAATGCTGCCGGTACTAATACTGGAGCCCTCCTTTGCCTGATCTTCCCTCGAAAACCACATAGCTGCCTCCCGAGCAGCCATGCGGATATCATGTGCATGTGCACGTCCACTTACCGGCTTGGGAAGAATACCCACCCGGTCGGGGAAGTTGAGTTTTGCTTTCTTACCTTTTAGATGGACTGTGGCCACATCATGAGCAGCAGCGGCCATTTCAGCCGTGTTGAAAGTTCCTAGCCAGATTCGGTTACGTTGGCCGGGCTCACGAATCTCGGACACCCATTTCCCCCCTTTCCTGATCCTAACTCCAACATACTTAATCACTAGTTGTTGATCAAGAACATTAGTACTAACTTGTTTGTCTTTCATGATTAGTACAGATTGGTAGTTTGTCAGTATGCAATAACTTTCAGGCTTGCTAGAAATGGAATGCCATATTTGCTAGAAATGGAATGGAATGCTATATTTGTTAAGTAGTAGTGTTGTTTCCTGATTTACTGCGATCAACTTGTCCATTTAATATTTTTATTGGCTGTTCTAATCCTTCATTTTACTACTAATATAATGAAAAAATAATTTTATCTGGGGTGAACTCATGGTAATGAAAGGGTCAAACGTCGTTTTCTTTAATCGACTTTTAGATATTTCTTCTCATAGTTTAAGGAAATTCTCATAGTTTAAGGTAACCAATTCTATCGTGGGACACCATGGCGTTTCCTGGATTCTTTCGTGGGTAATATTATACGATAAAATATATGGGACTATTTGATATAAATTTTAAAAAAAATTTCAAGATTCGCCAGTTAAAATAAGTGTGGTGAATTTAGTTGAATTTGTTTTTAAATGTGAATACGTATGTATGCTGCCAAACAACACGTAAGATGCTGCCAGTCAAGCTGAACTTTGGTATTCAAGATAGATTGATAACGATTTTAAAGATAATTTCTCTCAACATGTATTTGTCATCACATTTAACTTGGGGTCATAGATAATCTGGGTAAATAAAGTACCACTAGGGTATACCATATAGTCAATCATTTACACTCTTGTAGAGTGGGTGGAAACTTAGATAGAGCAGCCAAACGCTCCGACCAGGCAGGCGCATTAAGCTAACTTCAGGTGTTTCACATCAATTATTCATTATGATTATTGACATGCTATACATGAGAACTAATGCACCATCCTTTTTTTTTTTATTTTTTTATGTGGCCTCAGAATGTGAGACTCCTCGGATTATGTTGTTTGAATAAATATAATAAAATCTTTGTGTGTGGTCCATCTAAAAGATGAGGTGGGTTGTTAGATATTTTTTGTCCATTTTACCTTGGACAAACTGGGTTTTAGATTCAACTCATCTTGTTGGTCCAGGTGGAGGCAGACAAGTAGATTAGAGATAAGTATATTGCAAGTGAATTACTTACTTGAAGTGGAGAAGAGGCGCCTCTTTATATTTGGTCGGCCATATTAGCTTATGACATGTGTTGTTATAGTAGGGTGGTATGTTTAGATCACCCGGTGATTTTGAACAATGGGAGGTCAGCCTTAGTTCGTCGCGGTCTTTCTCTTTAGTAAATAATAATTCCTTAATTATTAAGGAGTGTGGTTGAACCTCTTTTAGTAGGAATGACCCAACTAAAATAATGACAAGTGTGTTGTGAAAGTTAAGATCAATCATTCTACTTCAACTTTAAAAGAGTCTCCTAGTGTTGTTCAGATGTATGATGTCTTCGACTTTTGATGAATTCGCCCTAAACCTTCTTAGATTGCGGATCCGTAAAGAATGACTTATTTATTAGTCTTTTTTAAGGTTCAAATTTATTCATATTGAGACTTTTCTACACTCTCTATTGTTTACCATTTACTTACTATTTTATTCAATTTCATTAAAATTCACATCAAATCAAACAGTAAACCTTCTAGAGTAGTCCAAAGTTCGAAAAATCAAGTTACAAATATTGAAATTACCTGTTTAATCTGATTTTTTAATTAAAGTTCTCAACCAAATTACCACTAAATTCTTTAATTTTAATCTTTTAATTTTATATACGTTGTAAATAATCTAAAATTATTATACCGCTTGAGTGATCAACTTTTCATTTAAATTGAACTTTTTCAATTTTAATTGGAACTAGGTGAATTAAATTCTATACCAAATCGTACGTAATAGTGAAGAAGATAAGATGGAAAATTGTCGACGGAGAGAGTGCTACTTGCCTAGTACCCCAAGTATGGTGGTATGTCACATTCAAACTATATGTAGAAAAAGATTCGGTAAACAAATTCGGCAAATGAAAGGATCGACTCGAATAAAATTCATTTTGGCAAGTAGTAAGATGTCAATCTGGCGGTCCCCCATGATTTGGTAGTCTAATAATAGTGGCTACTACTGGTACACTGTGTTTTGTCCGTTTATCGTGACCGTTGATTAGTCTACTCGGTTGACCAAAGTAATCGCAATCAACGCGATCGGAGTATGCAGCAAATCCTTTTCGAATCCTACTCCAACATGGTATCATTGCTCCTTTAAGGTACCATGTGGCATGTGGGCCCACTTTTGTCTTTTGTGTTCTTACACTGTTGCTCTTGTATCCTTTCTAATTTTTTGGCACTTTTCCGAAAGTGGATTTTGATCTTTGTTTTCTCTCTTCTCAAAACGAGACCATGGTTTGGTTTGGTTTGGTTTGGTTTGGTTTTGTTAGGTTAGTTTCAGACTTTTAGGGAATGATTAAAATTCAATCCTTTTCGTTATAGATATGATTATATGCGTTAGATATCACACTAGGTCCCAGTACTTCCTGTGTTTACTGAATGTGTTGCAATTTTTCGTTTTAAGCGTTTTATTAAAATTATTATATTTATTTTTATAATAAAATTATTATATTTATTTATCTTTTTAACTATAAAAGTAAATGGTTTAATAAATTCATATAATGAAATTTTAAAATGTTAAATTTTATAATATATTTCTGTTAAATATTTAATCATTATATTTAAGGATAATTTGAGGTTAAATTGACAAGGGTTGAAAAGTCAACACGGAAAGATGAAGTCGAGATTGATGGAGTATATTTTATAAAACAAAATTTTCATTAATAAAAACAAATGAACTCCTTTCTTTTATCGGAGCTCACCTATTTCTGAAGCTCGAGAGTTTTCATGGCAGTCATCGCCATAGAAACTTGATTCGTCGTAGCTCAAGTGACCGTGGGGTTTGTGTTAGTTGTGTGGAAAGAGGAAGTTATAGCTAATAAGGTTTGTATTTCACATTTGATAGCATAAGACTAATGAAAATTATTAATTGACCGGGTCCCAACACTTTCTAATAATGTAGTTGTTAATAGATTGCTCTACAATTAATATGCTTGCCCCTTGTATTTAAATAAGTCTTTGCCCGCATACTTTGTGCTTATTTATAAATGCAAGCGTTGAGAAGAGGTAAACTTCTGAGTGAATCGAAAATTATAAGATTGTTCTATATTAAACACGCTTAATTTAATTTAAAATGAATATTGTTGGAATCCATAAAAAGATAAGCTCAATCAATATTCGTCCACATCACTTATTCAAGTTCATTATATTAACGGTGGGTTTCAACTCTAATAAGTTTGAATTGATAAAATGGATAATAATAATGTCACGCTTCGTTCGTATTGTTTGTATTATAAGGATTTTCATAGTGTGTGAAGACATCATTTCTTAAAATGATGTGGAATTCGCGAGTTTTAGAATATGCTACAGCAACCACTCCTTTAGGTTGCTGTCAATTATTTTAGGCAAACTATCATTCTTGTAGATGATATTCATAGAAGTGTGAGTTTTGGAGTGGCAGAGACAAACTAACAAAACAAGAAAAGCGACTACCTACCTTTTATGCCGTCAATTGATTATGTGGATGAAACTAAAAATGCCAACACTATTTATCAAGCAAAAACTCAGAGTGGATAAAGGACCACATTGATGTGTAGCTGGGAAAACCACTAATCACTTCGTCATTAAAAAAAAAATTACAATTATTCTTTTAACGATAAGTAATTTTTGTGTGTATATGGCTCATTTATTTTGAGTTTTAATCAAAATCATCAAACTTGTTATGAAAATGAAATATAAGTATATGTATACATATATATAATCAAGTCTTATCGAGTATTAATTAGTTGAATCCTACTCAACTCGATAGCAAAACGAGAACAAAGTTCAAACTCAATTTGAACATCTTATCGAACGAGCTGAGCTTGAGCATTACCTGATCGAATATGGCTAGTGATATGGTATAAATCGGGCTAAGGTAAGGTTCGTGGATTAGGTAGAATCTAGTCCGTCTTGGTTCGTCTTGATTTGTCTAAGGTTTGTCCGGATGAAAAGGCCTTCGTCAGAAATGAGTACAGTAGGCCTTCGGAGTAGGGTGGAAGGGGCCTTCGTCCGGAGTGAGTAGAGTAGGCCTCCCTTCAGCTTGACTTGGTCGGATCCTTCTCTTGGTGA
>JAYMSP010004622.1:0-15730 GCA_036897095.1 Plantago elongata
AGTTTCGACATGTCAAAGTACTACTACAAGCTGATATAGGATTCTTATTTGCACAAGCCATACCTCTTGCAGAAACTGTTTATTTTTACCAGTTTCCTTAGCATGCTTATAAACCTTTAAAAATTAATTAGCCTGAAAATCAAGAGATATGGCATGTTTATTCTAGCAACTATGCGATTTTCAAATTTTCATTAGTTTGTTCTCCTGATTTTTTTACTTTGCATCTTTTCGAAAGAGCCACTCTTGAAAATTGAATGAGCAGTGAATTGGGAGGAGTAGTAGGTGTTATTCTCGGTGAGGAAGATGAAGTAACAATATTGGTTTTGTGTGGATATTATAGGAGATGAATTATAGGGGAATAAGAAGAACAAGATTCATGGCTTTCAGTTAAGCTAGCTTTAAGGTTTCTTTGTTCTCAACTTATGGCTACTCTTGTGTTTCTTGATCTTTCCATTATGCATATCTCCTCCTAACTCCTATTGAACTGGGTTCTTTTGTGTGATGAAAACTGCACTTATACGCATTTTCACAATTCAAGAGTGCTCTGTATTGATATTTGGTTGTTTACTTGTGACTAATTATACTTTCCATTATTGAAACATCATCAGACTTTGCATTATTGAAACAACATCAGACAGTGAAGATATGAATGACATGATCAAGAATTACTAGAATAAGCAAGAATCACGAGAGTGGAGAATAAATAGCATTCTTTCAATAGTTTTTATTGAACCTTTTGAATAGTATTGCTTTAGATGATAAGTTGAATTAAACTTATTCTTATTTTTGGTTGGATTTGTTTATTTGTCCAGTTGATACCTATTCTAAATACTCTATTACTTCATTCGTAGAAAACTTTTTAAATAGTATACATTCACCTTTGGAGTTTTTGAAACGACAAAGGGATGACTCGAACCCCAACCTATTTGGTTAGAAGTGAAGCGTCTTATCAACTGAGTTGTGCTTCGTTGTCCACATAAAACTTTTTATGAGATGTTAGATATTGGTTTGGGAAAGTTTACTCATACACATGCAATGTTGTTTGAGTTCAGGTACCTGATACTAACCACAACAACTGTCAATGTTTCTGAAGTATACCTTCTATGTAAGTGACATCCGGATGGAATGGCAACGGGACAAGAAGGTTGTATACACAGTTACTTAGAGCTTCTCCGGGACTTACTCCACTTGACATTGTACATGTGTTTCTTTCTTGTGATTTTTGTCAAAGCAACATTTCCTCCAAACGCTTTCGCTTGTTGTACACAAGTAAATGTATTCTCCACATCATCATTTAAAATATGCCTTGGTATATTAGTTGCTCACTTTTAATTGCCTTGAATGCAGATTTTGCTAGAACTTTTTGTGTTTTGATCATGTCTTAATTTTGCATGTGACTGCTTGCTTACCTTTGAAGTTTCATTTCTTACTACAAAAGTCTATTTTTTTATTAATCACTACCAATCTCTATTCAGAGAATATAATCACCCATTTCGGGGAATCGAACCGGTATAGATGCAAATCACTATCAATCTCTATTCAGAGAATATAATCACCCATTTCAGGGAATCGAACCCGTGACCTCATGGTTACGGGGTGTCTCAGCTTGCCACTCGGCTACACAAGTCTATACCAAACTCTAAGAGAGTGTTTTACCCTAATTAGTTTCTTTGCTTTCAATGAAATCTACGAAATTTTACTTTTTAAACTCTCCTTTTACACGCTATTTAAAATCACATAACCTATAGGGTTTTCAATTTTCTTTATCGTAATAAGTTAAAACATTGATTGATTTTCTTCTCACGTAAGTGTATGTTGCGTTGTTAAGAGCGCAGAGATTGTCATCAATAAGGAAATTAATAAGGTCACCAATAATAGATTCCGATGACCACAAAAAGACACGAAATGGTGTATACAAAGAATCCTACATAATCAAAGCTAAGATGATGTGGCAAAATAATCATAAACTTTTTCGTTACGATTGTGAATGATAGTTTTTGGCTTTTATCCTTCAACTTATATATTATTATCTTGGAATTAGGAAACATATAAACTTTAATTCTTTAGTTACGATTGAGAATGATACATTTTCTTATATATTTCTTTCTTCTATATGTTACACATTTTTATAAAATTAACCATTTATCATAAGTTTACATTGATATTGACATAATTGTACAAGTTCATAATAAATACTATAACTTAGTGAACCATAAAGGAAGATCGGAAAATACAGCTTCATACGGATATCGTGTGACTTCCATTCTAGTATACTAATATGACAATAATATTTTAATTAGTGCAATGATAATTAATTAAGACTCTCATAATCGATTTTTTGTGTATGTTCCTCAAAAGCTGAGTACTGGTACCTACATTTATCCGGTGTAGATGTGAACGTGCAGTGCCATAATAAGAATGGTGAAAACTGCGAAGAAGAGTAAAGTGTGTATGATAACTGCTGCTCCGTTGGTGGTGAAGCTTCCATATTCAATGCGCCGCGCATTACCTGGAATTTGAAACACCATACCCGGAGTTAGCAACAGGAAGAGAAGAAACCCTATTATCATCGGCGCCCAGTCTATCATTCTTGAACAAGTTTAAGGAGCTAGCAATGTGAAGATTGCTGTGTTATGATCTTAAAAGGAAGTGTGTTATATAGTGTGTAGTAGTTTTGGATATATTGATTCGAAATATACAAGTTATTTCATTTGTTGTTTATGAACACATATGGCAGAATTCATTTTGCTTGGTACTCAAGTAAATCAAACAAAGACTACATAGGGCATCTTTGGTTTGCTTTTGTAAAGTGCTCTCTTGGATTGCTTATAAGTTGTGATCACGTTGATTCTAAGATTATAAGTCTCAAAATAAATCCTCCATCAAACGATATATTATATGATGTTTTCCTTGATATAAATATCCACCTAATTAATTAATGATTAAGTAAACAAGTTAAATATGATCCAACATAAGAATATATCTGCATTTCACACTAAAAACTCGCATAAGTACGTCTAGTCGATAGCTGATAATTTATCTGATCTAATAAATTTGTCCGAGAAGCTTATGCAAAAATAAGTTAACCGATGTTTTTATACTTCCTTCATTTCGGGTTCATCTTCTCGCAGGACTGGACATATATATTAAGAAAAAAGTGAATACAATATGAGAGAAAGTGATAAAATATGAAAAATAATGAGTAAAATAGGAAATATAGTGATAAAGTAGGGAGAAATGTGAATAAAGTAAAATATGTATTTTTTATTTAAGAGATGAGAAGATGAAATTGAAATAGACTAAAATTAAATATAGAATGATGAAGCTGAGACGGAGGAAGTATATCATATTCAACAAATCAACTAGTTTAACTTACCAACTAATTAATTTACTAGATATTTTTAGAAACCAATTAACTTATTAACTAGACAATTCAATTACTAGCTAGCTTATCGATTGATTTTGCTAATTAGAGCTCCACACACTTAATTACATAAAAATCTAGCAAACTTAACCTTCATGTTCATTGTTAAATTAATTTAGTTGAAACCACATTTGAAGGAGTACTACGAACTTCTGTAAAATAGACATTACCAATATATCTAATGAATTAACACGAAATTTTATTCTAATATACAAATGTTCGTGGATTGATATTCAATATGGTGGTGAAGATAGAAGTGGTGTGCTAGCTATATAAGGAGCTGATTTACTTGAAGCCTCTAGTGTTTTTGTATTATGGGTCATGTTTAACAAAACTAGATGAAAAGGTAGCTGGTAGCCGAATAACTAGCTGATTAGGTATCTTTTTTTTCAACAAGCTAACTTAGTTAGCTTATTAAACCAGCTAACTTGTTTAAAAAACTGCGCGTTCACGTAACAAACTTTTTATTAAAAAAAATTATGGAGCTGAAAAAGTAGTGATAAACAGAGCTATGGTCTCAATGTGCGTAATTTCAATTGTAATTTATTGGTTGATTCTTTAGTTGTCGTTTAGAACTTGCTCAAAGATTTGGACGATGTGTTTCGTTTCTGTTGTATTTGTTCTTCGAGAGCACTGTTTGTGCTCTTGACTCTTCTTTGATAAAACTTTTAACCGTTTAAAAAAAAAATTAAAATTCACAACCATTACAATATAGTCGGATCTTAAAAGCGTCATATAAGATTTTGAATCCTCGTAAATAAGTGATTCGTAAGAGGTGACAAACGTAATACTCATATGATCACAATAATATTTAAAGAAGTGCAATGATATCTTTTACATTACTCGCGCGTCAAAGATATAGTCGGGAGTCAAATGCATACCATCTGTGTTGAAGAACAGAAAGAGTAACCCACGTGTTGAACCCTGATTGGCTAGCCACGCAGAAATGAAATCTTCATGAAAGAAGGGGTTCAAAAATCAAAAAAAGAAGAAAAATCCATTACCTCCCATTTGTACACGGCCATAGTTCGTTTCCCTCTCAATTCAACAAAATCAATCGAACAATCCAATCGAATCGAATCGAATCTCTGTTCGTTTCATTCCCGATTAATAAAAAATCCATATTCGCCAAAGGTAATAATAATTCCTCTCTTTTCCGATTGCTCTGAAATTGTTCAGATAATCTGTTTGTTTATTGATTGATTGGTTGATTGATGATTTGTCATGTGCAGGTGGTGGATTGATATTAATCGGGGTTGCTGATGGCGAGTCAAGGTGGAGGATCCAGGAGGAGCATGTCGTTGACCACCTCCTCCTCTAATCGTCGGAAATCAATGGTGGACAATGCCAAAGCTCTTACCACTTCCCGTTCCATGTACGTTTGCACCATTTTACGCCTCTTTTGTTACATAGTTATGTCTTTGGTTTGTTGTATACCGTTTTTAGATGATATGTCCCGTAAATGAAATGTCGAAATGTATTGAGTGTTTGTATTGGGGTGAAGTGTCAATATGTAATCAAATGCTGTAGTGTTTTTTGAAAGAACTGCTGCATTATCTCAAAGACTTAGGTTTTTTGATTGGATAAGGAACAGATGAGGATAGAGCTTACTAATTGGTTTCAAATTGAAACGTCTGTTGTGCATATGTAGTATGTAATAGGTTGTGGCTTTTATGTTGATTGCTCTTAGAAATTGCGAGTTGAAAACTGAAAATAGCTAGTCTGAGTAAATGAAATAAGTTTGATTAGACTGTTTGAGTTTGGGAGCAGTAGTGCAGACCAGGTTTAGTGTATAATTTGGGATTCAATTTGGTTGGTTAGATTTGGTTTGAGATAGACGAGAAAGTTAGGTTCTTCTATCGGTTTATTGGTTATGTACTTGCATTACTTGCTATATGAAATGGTTACTGGAAAAGTGATTTTATAATGATTGTTCTGCAAACATGGAAATGAATTTGCATATTAGCGAGGAAATAAGCAACTTGAGGACATTTTCCGATCTTCTTTGCTGTGGAGTCAGATGCAATTTACCTCTAAATCCTTCTACAGTCACCTCCTAAACGAGGGTGTACCTTTTCCAGAAGATGATGAATACCATTGTGGTTTACTACACATGGATTATATCTGTTTTAAATGGGCTTGCTATTCGTTGGGAAATTTAGTTTATTTCCAGGAGCCTAGGACTTGTTTCATTCAATTTTGGATCTGCAGAGTGAATTAGGGGATGTGAAATAAGTACATAAAAAGAAATATTATGGATTTAGATTTTGACTAAACTGAGTTTTACTTGTAAATGAAAACAGGTACTCTCTATGTTTCCACACTGGGAAGATTAACAACTGGGACTAATTATCACTCATTCTGCATTTCTGACACTTCAGTTGTGTACCTTGGCAAGACCATATGTGTCTATATTCTCGCATTATACATACTATAGAAAAAATATAGACATGCATATGTACGGATGTGTGTGCACTTGGATACAAGCATGCATGTGGCTGAATGTGTGAAAACTATTATGGGATAATATATTTGTTTCCAATAAGCTTCCTCGCATGTGCAACAGGGGATTGACAGGAGAAAGAACAGTCAAGAGGTTGCGGCTATCAAAAGCCTTGACAGTTCCTGAAACTACAAGTATTATAGAAGCATGTCGTCGAATGGCTGCTCGAAGAGTTGATGCTCTATTACTAACAGATTCCAATGCATTATTGTGCGGAATTTTGACGGATAAGGTATTCATTGAGCTTTAATGTATTTTGTAATTTATAACAAATATAAAGCGATTAGAACTCCAACCATCAGTCCTTGGAAGTATTTAGAGTCTAGTACTTTCGTTGTTGCAATGATATGAATTATATTTTTCCGTTTTAGGATATAGCTACAAGGGTTATTGCTCGTGAAATTAATCTTGAGGATACACCTGTTTCCAAAGTGATGACAAGAAATCCAGTGTTTGTGCTTTCTGATACTCTTGCTGTCGAAGCTCTGCAAAAGATGGTGCAAGGTCTTTTTTTTTTGCTTATGACTCAATCTCAATGCACTAGCATTTCTTATAATTGCTTGCTAATATTTCCTTCATAACATCTTTTTCCGCAGGAAAGTTTAGACACTTACCTGTTGTTGATAAAGGAGAGGTGGTTGCTGTTCTTGACATAGCTAAATGCTTGTATGATGCTATCGCTCGTTTGGAAAGGGCTGCAGAGAAAGGAAAGGCCATAGCTGCTGCTGTTGAAGGTGTTGAAAAACACTGGGGAACTTCAGTGGCTGGTTAGTAGATGTTTATCCTCTTCAAGCTATTATATTCCTTTACTCACATATCTAGCTTTCATTGCATTATTGTCCAACACTTCAAAGCTTTAGGTGCTTCTCTATCATTTTCTGCAATCCAGTTATTAGTTTGCTTGGGCATTTTTGCTGATACTATTATAATTGATTGCTAAATAGGTTCTAATACATTCATTGAAACGCTGCGGGAGCGAATGTTCAGACCCTCCTTGTCCACAATAATTGCTGAGAATTCAAAGTAGGTAATATCTTCTCTTAGCTTTACTAACGTTTTCATGAACTCTTGACCTGTGGACAGTGGCTGATAGATTACCATTACACAGTAGATAAAGCCTAGCCTCATATTTTTATTCTTGGTCTTTTAGGATTGTTACAATTGATCCTAGTGAGACGGTACTTGTGGCTGCACAAAAGATGCTTGAATATCGAGCGAGTGCTGCAGTAATCACGGTCGATAATAAACCACGAGGAATATTAACGTGAGCTTCTCTCTCAAATTCCGTGTAGTGGATCTTTGTTTTGAATTGTGTTTAACTTCTGTTAATTTATGTTTACAATAGTTCAAAAGATATTTTGATGAGAGTCATAGCTCAAGATCTTCCTCCAGATTCCACCCTTGTTGAGAAGGTACTTTTACACCCATAAAATGAGGGATCACATGTGCTATTTTTGTATATGCTTTTGCCGTTTACATTTATCTGGGTTAGGAAAGAAACACCTTATGGAGTCTTTTCTTTTTCGACCCCTATAATAATTTTCAGGTGATTACCCCAAATCCGGAATGTGCAACCATTGATACACCTATAGTAGATGCTTTACATACCATGCATGATGGCAAATTTTTACACCTACCAGTTGTTGATAGAGGTAAACATGGCCATGTATTGTATGGCTTGGAAAAAACGCAATGATTAATGAGTGTTCTTCGATTCTAACCTCTTATGATGGTACTCCAGATGGAATGATTGTAGCTGTCGTTGATGTGTTACATATGACTCATGCTGCTGTAGCAACGGTAAGTCATTCTGATCCCTTTTTAATTCATAGAACTTTTATGAATTTTGTCTCCTAGAGCAATGTAGAAACGCAGTATCTGTTTTCGAGTGTAGATGGTTTGGACAAATTGTAGCTGAATGTTATTGTTTCTTTTGGGCTATCTTGATTCCTATGTAGTATATAGACGATAGAATGTCAATGGTTTCTGGTGGTGTTTGAGCTGTCACTATCATTTGTCATCCTCTAAACGGCCGGACTTTCAGATTTTTTTTGGTTTAATTATGGTTATAACTTATAAGAGTCTGCTTCATCAACTTGTACAATTTGTGAAGATTGTACATTCTGTTTGATTTTACTTCTGCAGGTTGGTAGTACTGCTGGTGTCAGTAGTGAGATTGCAAACTCGATGATGCAAAAGTTTTGGGATTCTGCAATGGCATTAAGTCCAGATGATGAGGATGAGACCCGGAGGTTGGAACCATTTTAGTGCATATAATTTGTGCTTCCACGAATATTCACTATTTTCTTGCATTTACTGGTCTGCTTGTTTGTTAGTGAGAATTCCTTGAAGATCCCTTCTGAAGGAGCAGAGATAGGTCACCAATCAATTGCATATCCTTCTTCCGCCAATAATGGTACTTTTGCATTCAAAATTCAAGACAGGCAAGGAAGAATGCATAGATTCTTGTCTGGTATGTATACTTGTTTGATTGTTTCTATGTTTTGACAAGACTTTGACTTTCTTTGAAGTGCTTCTCGCTTTGTTTGTCTGCTGCACTGTAGCTATTCTGTGACCTTTAGAAACTTCAAAATTGAGACAGCTTCTAGTCAATGTTTAGATTGTGCCAATTTTGCTCCAATTCATCCAAGGAAGATGCTTCTTTTATCAGCCTGATTAGCATCGGAGCTTTGCTTCTTTTGAGGATTGTAGATTTATTATGCCACTATTTCAATTTCAGGTACGCAGAATTTGGCCGAACTAATAACTGCAATCCTTCAAAGAGTAGGCAATGAGATTGACCAAAACAATCTTCCACAACTTCTGGTAGACCTTGTCATCCATCTCTTTTTTGTATGATTGATTAATCATGGTCCAAATTCTTATATGTGCTGGTATTCTGCAGTATGATGATGAAGACAGTGACAAAGTAGTCCTTGAATCAGATAGTGATCTTCAAGCAGCTGTGGACCATGCCAGGCTTGCTGGGTGGAAGGTAACCATAATTTTTGTTCTTGTACCAAGTTGTGTTATAAGTTTTTATGGTGAACTATATGACCACCAGTGTTTGGCCACTCATCTCACATTCCTTTTCATCTGAACAGGGATTGAGATTGCACTTAGACTATTCACAAGCACCTCGTCGAAGAAGAGGACCCAACTCGTCAGGTCTGCAGTATGCTCAATCAGATGCCTGGGCTTCAGCATACAGTGCTGTGGCTGCTGGTGCTGCCCTTGTAGCTGGTCTAGGTGTGATAGCATTCTTAAGGAGGGCTGGAAACTGATTCGACTTTTAGGAATCCCGGCAATGTACACTATACAACACGACAATACACACGAGAAAAATGTTGGATAAACCTTGAATCTGCAGAGAAAGAAGATAAATTGCAGGTTAAGGTATTTTGATTGAGTTTTGGATTTGTGAACATACATAGACATAAATGGAAAGATGGTATCCTACACCTGCTGCTAAAAAGTTAGTTTGCGGGTTTGATGATGATGATGAAAAATGAATGCAGTTTGATGCTTTTTGTTGTTTATGTATAAATGTGAAGTTTTGATCTCAGATCTCATTGATGTGTGTATGTATAAATAAATTCTTACATTGCTCCATGTCGTGTAGATTAACTTAGATATTTGATCAGACGTTAGTCCCATGACATGGTGGCTAATCGTTGTCACTCTGTTGCTATCAATACTAAAACACTGTATTTAATCGGTGGTACATTAGAAGTTTTCATTACATGCATCATTAAATATTACATTACATTATATATTCAAGTGCATTGTTATTAATTAAAATGTATAGTTCTTATTTTATCTGTACTTTGCACCTTATTTTTTAATAATATATAGAGTTTTTTAAGACGGTTAAAAAAAATAAATGAATGAATTCGGGTACGGCAGGGGATTACAATTTTTTGGTTCATGATTGTAATGATATATTGGGCCGTTTTGTCAATTGTCGATATGTTTATTCGTTGGCCCCTTGTGCCATTGCCATAGTTAACTTTTGTGAGATAAAGAGATGCAAAATTAAAGTGTAATTGTGAAAGATAAAGACACTGATTACTTTAGCTTTTAAGTTTGCTTTAGCTTCGTGGAAGGGTTCAAGTAAAGTATATAAAGAATGACGAAATGGATACTTATTTAAGTGAAAAATAAAATAGGTCATAAAATATAAATATGATAAACTATATACTTTTAATGAAACTTAATATTCAAAATAGTTTCATACAAATTTCATTATGTGGAAGAAAAAGGCGGTGCTGCAATCACGTGCTGTGGCATTTACATAAAAGCACAAAGCATTATTGACAAAATTAAAAAAAAAAAGGCTTGTCATTATCATATCATTCGGGCCAACTTCACTCACATCACTGTACATTTCAACTAGTTGCGCAGACATATGATCCAGTTCCGCGATCCGTGACGACAAACTCACGCTAATATCGGCCGACATTTCACAATAGCACTAGAAGCACCAGGCACAACTGGAATAAGCTCCTGGGAAACCGCAACCATAGTTATCTAAGTTGAATATTTCATTTATCAAGTTCGACTAAACTTAACTTAACTGAATGAACCTGAACTGAACTGGACGAGTTTTCAGTTGAAGAAAACATAGCTTAAAGAATAGACTTCAACTTTAATCAAGCTTGATCGATAATAGATATATAATTTAGTCGAGTATTAATGAGTCAAGTCCTGCACAACACCAAATTATATTCCAAATTACATCTTATCAAACGAGTCAATCGAAGCATAACGGAATGGTGTAACAACCTGTTTGGAGTAGTCTCCATTTCCAGAAAACCAAGAAGATGCATGCAGACAATAAATGCTTGCTAGGCAAGAAGATTCTGCCATTACTCAACTCCTCTTGTTAATCATCACATAACTAGATTTCCTTAAACATTTTTGTGCACGTTGTTTCTCTCGAATTCACCAGTTGAATCAAGAAACCAACTTTCCATCTTCACAGATTTTTTCCAGTTACAATAACCCGTGAACTCCACTACACTGTATAAGCCAGCCACTTTTCCACCACAAATACATATAAAAATCCCAACTTTCATTCTTCATCACTATTGGATTCCACATTTCCACTACAATTTAGCTAAAGACACAATCTTTTTCTTCTTAGCTCACCAAAAACACAATCTTTGAGCAAATCAAGAAAATGAAAGCTCTGTTCTTGACACTACTACTAACCTTTTCATCTCTTTTCCTTCAATCCCTTCAACAGCAACAACCCATCAAGAATGTGGTTGTGTTAGTCCTAGAGAATCGTTCATTTGACCATATGCTTGGTTGGATGAAACAGTCCATAAACCCTTCAATCAATGGAGTCACTGGCCGAGAATGTAACTCTGTGACAAACCAAACAATCTGCTTTTCTGATGATGCTGAGTATGTGGATCCGGACCCGGGTCACTCATTTGAAGATGTGGTGCAGCAGGTATTCGGATCGGGTCCAATCCCTTCCATGTCTGGTTTTGTCGAACAAGCTTTATCCATGTCAGAGAACTTGTCTCAAACTGTTATGAAAGGGTTTAAGCCTGATAATGTGCCTGTGTATGCTAATCTAGTTCAAGAATTTGCGGTTTTTGATAGATGGTTTAGCTCAATTCCAGGCCCAACTCAGCCTAATAGGCTGTTTGTGTACTCAGCCACTTCACATGGATCAACAAGCCATGTGAAGAGACAGTTAGCTACAGGTTACCCTCAAAAGACAATCTTTGATTCACTCCATGAGAATGGGTTGGATTTTGGGGTGTATTTCCAGAACATACCCACCACTTTGTTTTATAGGAATATGAGGAGGTTGAAGTATGTGTTTAAGTTTCATCAGTTTGATTTGAAGTTTAGGAGGGATGCTAGGAATGGAAAGTTGCCGAGTTTGAGTGTGATTGAGCCGAGGTATTTCGATATCAAGGGTGTGCCGGCGAATGATGATCATCCATCTCATGATGTGGCGGATGGGCAGAAGTTGGTTAAGGAGGTGTATGAGGCGTTGAGGGCGAGTCCTCAGTGGAATCAGACGCTTTTGGTGATCACTTATGATGAGCATGGGGGGTTTTTCGATCATGTTCAGACTCCGTTTGTTAATGTGCCGAATCCAGATGGGAATACAGGGCCGGCGCCTTATTACTTTAAGTTTGATCGGCTTGGTGTTCGTGTGCCTACGATTATGGTCTCTCCTTGGATCAAGAAAGGAACTGGTGAGCTTATTGTGAAAGTTATTATGTGCCTGCCTGTAAAATTTATTCTTGCTTATTTGTAGCAGAACCAGAAACATAAAGAAAACGGAATTATGGTCTTAAGTGAAGCTAAAAAAGATAGAAAATAAAACGTTTTAAGGAAGCACTAGGTGAGGGTGATACTTAGAATCAGGTCCATAATCAAGCATTTGCAAACAGGCTGTTGAAAAGTAGGAGTTTATATTGTTCACAGTAATATTGTTGAAGGAATGAGTATGTTTTGCTTTACACTAGTTAATTAGTGTTAGTTTACATTGGTGATTGTTAGGTTCAAAAGTTTAAAGCAATGTGGTATTGATGCAGTTTAGTTTTGCGATTTCTCCTTATGACATCCTTGTTTTGTTTGTGTTTCAAGAATTGATTGCCACAGGAGTACTATATGTTATTTTTTTCTTGTAAACATCTCATAACTATAGATACGCTGAGAATAAATAGTACTGCAAAGTATATTAATATGTTAGGAAAATGATGATTGTTCTTAAGTTACAGTTCCGTATATTGTATGACTAAATTCAGTAACATCTTAGAAACTGGCTGGTTTTAGCTATAAGCTTTTAGGGGCTCTCATGTTTGATTTGTTAAGATTTATGTCATCAGATGATGGCTTTGTTTGACAGTTGCTTTATTCTTTCCTATGTAGTGATAACTAGGCCAAATGGTCCTACCCCGGATTCTGAGTATGAACATTCTTCTATTCCTGCTACTATAAAGAAGATTTTCAACCTCCGATCCAATTTCCTTACTCATAGAGATGCTTGGGCTGGCACGTTCGAGCAAGTCTTTGACCAGTTAACTTCTCCAAGAACTGATTGCCCAGGTAATCTTTATTACTCAATGAGCTTGATTTTGTTTAAGAGATTGGAATTACACATAATATATAGAATCGTAGTTGCTGAAAGGGTGACAATTTGAAAAGGCAATTGTTTTATCATAGCTTAAATGCACATCCTGCATTTTCTACATAGTGAAATATAATCCTTGTTCTTCAGAAACATGCAAAAATTATTTTCTGGTGTAAACTAGCCGTTCTTCAGGCACAATCTGTGAAACCAGTTTGTTTATTCCAGAATCACAAGGGTGAAAATAATTGAGCTTCCTGCAGTTTATCCCTTGATATTTGATAAGAACTGCACCACTTGTCTAGTTTAATTTTATGTTTTTGGATATATTTCACGATGTAACCTGACAGAAAACATGTACATTTGTTTTCAGAGGTTTTACCTGATGTAGCTCCCTTGAGAAAGACTGAGACGGACGAAAACAAGGGCTTGTCTGAATTTCAAGGCGAGGTGGTGCAATTAGCTGCAGTACTAAATGGCGATCATTTCTTGAGCAGCTTCCCCGACGATATGAGCAAGAAGATGAATGTGAAGGAAGCTCATGATTATGTAAGAGGTGCTGTTTCAAGATTCATTAGAGCTAGCAAGGAAGCTGTCAGTTTGGGAGCAGACGAGTCTGCCATTGTGGACATGAGATCTTCACTAACAACTCGATCCTCAACCCATGACTAGTCATGTTAAAAGGATCATACTCCAGCTTTGCGCGATGATGGTTTGTGTTCCTAGCATACGAAAGTGATTGCTTTTTTTGTATAGATTTATAGAAGCTTGAGGCTCAAGTTTCAAGTTGTGACCTATAGTACTGCTGATATATAAGTTTAAGGTTTGATCTCCATTTGAAATGAAAGTTAAGGTTACTGAAATCTGCATAACTGTCCAGAACCTGTTTTCAGTTATTCAATTCTAAGAAATTTTCAAACCGAAGGTTTTGAATAGTCGGAAGTTTATGTTTGACTTAAATACAATGGTTTGAGTATAACAATTATGTACGTTCGGAAAAAGTCAATAAGGTGACTGATTCATGTCAGCTATCAATCACCATATGAAAGTTCATATTATGTTTAATTTGGTGCTGTCCAATCATAATTTATCATGTGATTACACTATAATAAATCTGTTTACTGGCCTTCAAAGGTTATTGATTTGCAAATCTAATCTTATTAGTGATTAATCGACTACTAGTCCATATCAACTATTATTACATTAGTTAGCTCGTTTCCCACAAGATACACTAATTGTTGAGCAACTCTGGCCAACTTTATTGGACCTGTCAGATACTTAATGAGTAAAATACCTTGTTATATAGGTGAACTTAATCCAAATTCATCATTCTGAGTCACAATAAAGTTACTCACTCTCATGGCAAGTTCTTCAGTTCTGTCTGCCGTAGCCAAAAGGTAGTCCTTTCCTGTTTCTAGTTCTGATTTTGTAGCTTGTTAGAGAGCTTTGCTTTACATAGACGAACGGGTCAGGTGGTGGGCGGGTAGCAACCGTTTACAAGCCTGATTTGCGTACTGATGAGTGTAAATGCATCACAAACTAATTCACCACTTGTGTGTTCTATGCATTGAAATAGGCTAGAAGGAAAAGTGACACTGATAACAGAAGGATCCAGCGGAATCGGGGAATGCACAGCAAAACTTTTCGCTCAACATGGAGCCAAAGTAGTCATTGCTGATATCCAAGACGAACTAGGAAACACCGTTGTCAAAGCCACCAGCCACTTCAATTTGACTTACATACATTGCAATGTCACCAATGAAGACCATATAAGAAATGCAATCGATAAAGCAGTCTCAGTATATGGAAAACTTGACATCATGTTCAACAACGCAGGAATTGGTGGCCCCTTTAAGCCACGAATCGTGGACAATGAAAAGCAAGACTTTGAGCACATTTTAAGCATCAATGTCACCGGTGTCTTCCTGGGAATGAAACACGCAGCACGTGTCATGGTCCCAGCACGCAGGGGGACCATCATCACGACTGCAAGCCTCACCTCAGGGGTGGGTGGGATTGCCTCTCATGCCTACACATGCTCAAAGCAATTGTTGGCCTGACAAAGAATCTTGCAGTAGAGCTAGGACAGTTTGCTATCCGGGTAAATTGCCTGTCACTATATGTGGTTGCTACGCCAGCAGCTTTGGCAACTATAGGACTAGATGCGGAAGCACTTGAGAGTAGTATGAGTTCTTTAGCGAACCTCAAAGGTACTACCCTGAAAGCGAATGATGTTGCGAATGCAGCTCTATTTCTAGCAAGCGACAAAGCCAAATATGTCAGTGGACATAATTTGTTCATCGATGGTGGCTTAAGCATTACAAATTCGATATTCAATAATTTCAAGTATCCAGCAGATGATCAGGCTTAATCATACAATGTGTTAGAATGTTTTGTTTGGTCTTCCTGATGGCCACATATTGAATGACATACAGGTCCATTGTTGGGGTCCTGGGGATGATATGTACCATTTTTTCGTAATTTCCGGCCCACGCAAAGGAGATTGCCAAAAACGTCGACAGCAGTTGTTTGGTCTTCCTGATGGCCACATATTGAATGACATCCATTGTTGGGGTCCTGGGGATGATATGTACCATATTTTCGTAATTTCCGGCCAACGCAGAGGAGATTGCCAAAAACGTCGACAGCAGTTGTTTGGTCTTCCTGATGGCCACATATTGAATGACATCCATTGTTGGGG
>JAYMSP010004623.1:0-15729 GCA_036897095.1 Plantago elongata
GGAATTAGTGGATTATCCCCCAAGATTTTTTTTTTTCTTCTTTTTTTTTTTTTTTTTTGCTTTCATTCCAATATTGACTTTGTTGCCTGGTTGCATCATCCTGTTCAATTACCGGGCAGGTTGTTAATATTAGAAAGTACGAAGTTTCCTAATTCAAAAAGCTACTTAATTTAATTTTGTTACTAGCTACTTCGAAAGTGTATGGGAAATAGTTAGCCCACATGATCTAAATCCTCCTCCATTCAATAATTATTTTTTTAATCAAAGTCATCCGCACCTAAGGTGAAACTTAGATGTATTTATCATAGTGCTGAAGCGGCTATTACCCCATTCAAATGGAATATTTTGTACACAAAAAAATTCAATTTCAATTAAAAAAGGTCACTCAAATTCTATCACAATCAGTCCATTATTATCTCTATTTACCATACGATAGCCATTATAATTGATCGAGTCATACGGATTATTTAGGATGGAACTATAATTTAGTGAATTTTAATTGAGGTATATCTTATAGATAGAAAATTAAATTCTAATAATTCTAATTGTTGTTAAATAATAATTTCATGTGTTTATATGTTTGTTATATAGATTATGTATCAACTAAGTTGTGTTTAATTATAATATAGTAATTTTGTCTTAATTATAATTAATGAGATGGTAAAATATAAAAGTAAAATCCGACTCAAGTAAACCCTATCCGAAACAAACAGATAGAGTTTGAGACAAGACATTGAGTTTGGGAGATATGACACCAAATTAATTCTAATATACATTTTGTACTAATTAGAGCTAGCAAAGCGTGCGGACAGCACCCAATTTTATTCTGTTTCTCCACTTATCAACTTGGTTCTATTGTGATTAGTGTTAGTAACATTTTTGGTGAAGGCTCACCAATATTATCCCTCTCTAATCATCAAATGAATCACAACAATGAAAGTTACAAGTTTGACTGCAAGACTATGAGACCTTTTTTCAGACAATTTACTTTTACCTACGGCATAATATATATCTTTTGAAGTCATCAATAAATGTTTAAAAGAGAATCATTATTGACCACCACACTATTTGATTGATGATATCGAGTGTAACATTTTACATATGGTCAGAATGGCTTGCAACTACATCCAAGTCCGTCCTCGAAAATTGAGGGGATCTGTATAAAAAAATTAAACGAGACCTAACATCATACACGATATTGAATAAAAAAGATTATAAACGTGCAAAACAACCAAAATCAACCGTTACAAGTATTGTTTTTAATAAATATTACAAAAGTCTAAGAAACTCCTTGGAAATTGCAACTCTTCGAACATTCTTTGAAGCAAAATCATCAATTAACTTGTCATAACTCACTTTCTCCGCCATATCATTCTCTATTGTCATCATTGCTAGTCCGTTAAGTCGTTCTTGTGACATTGTAGTCCGCAAATAGGATTTCACCAATTTCAACTTCAAAAAACTTCTTTCGGCTGATGCAACCGTAACATGTATTGTTAGCAAAATTCTATATGCCCTTTTCTGGTGAAAATTTAGAGTCAAGATCCCCAAATTAAAGCCCTAAATTTCCAAACCCAGATTTCTAATATAACACAAGAATTTCTAGATGTTGTTTGAGTTTGATTGCTTAAGTTAGGATGATGGATTGAAGAAGAATGAAGGGTACTTATATACATGGAAATTGAACAAAAAACGGCCTTTTTTTTCGATATTTGAGGAATTTAACGGATTTCTTCGATATTTGAGGAATTGAATGGATGGTTTAATGGAAGTTGAGAGAAATTAGGCAGAAGATTGAAGAAGCAAGAGAAAAAATTGAGAAAGGAGACGTTAATGTCGCTGCGCAATAGCCAGGACCAGTACGCTGCTCTTTTCTTTTTCTTCTTCTGCGGTTCTGCCCTCCCGAATGCAGTCTCACTTTCATTTTTTTTAAATTAGGCCATAGGCCCAAGCACCCAGCATCCCCAGTCTGCAAGCCTGCAGTGTTCAATTTTTTTATTGGACCATGGTTCATGTATGTTGGGCCTGGAGGCTGGGGGCCCTGGCAGGCTGAGTCCCTGCACGGTTGGGCTTACCGCGATGGACCTTAGCCGGGCCTGACTACATGCATCAAATATGTACGACCTTTCTCCTTATGGTTTTACTGAATCAGATTTAATTTAGTGGTACATGTTAATTAACTACGTGCACGAAATTTGTCATCATGAAGATTTGAATTCAAGTTAATATTACTATAAGAATGAATATCGCCATAAATCTTAGTGAATTATTATAGAAATATAATTGCTACAAAATACAAAAAGTGAAATATAAATTTTTGTGTTATATTGCAGTTTATTTCATATGTTTATTCATTTTGACGTTAATGTTAAGTACATTGAACATACGAGACAACTGCAAAATTATATATGTGTTCAGGAGGGAAAATATTTTAAAGTATACCGTAGAGTGAGACACGTCCATTTTATATACTACACAATGACTATATATTTTTTTATACCTCATAATGACTACTTGTCAGAAGTTATATACCGGTCATTTTTTAATTCCGATTTAGTGATTTATTACACGTGTCGGGTTACGCACACGTTGGAAGTGTCTCAAATGTTGAAAGTATCTCAAGCGCTTGACACATGTCATATCATGATTCAATCTCGAAAATTATTTTGAAAGAAAAATTAAAAAAAGAAAGAGAAATTTAAAAAATACAAAGTTATTGTGTCGAGCTCGTGAGATACTCCATACGTGTGTAGTTAATCACAGATTCGTCAGTACAAAATGATCGGTGTATATCATCTAAACAAGTAGTCATTATAAAAAAAACATAGTCATTGTGCAGTGTATAAAATCAATGTGTATCATTCTACGGTACACCAAGTGTTGTTGAAAATTCCGGTCCATTACCCAGCAAGTGACATTATAGGATGGTTCATGGTTGTACCAAGTCCCGGTGATTTACACACCGAGTCGCAATTTAGGATGGTTGTACCAAATCCCGGTCCGATGAGTTTTAAGTTATGGAAAAAGTGTTTGTTTAAAGTTCCGCCGCTTAAATACCATTCACTCTCACCTCCGCCGACTTCCATCCGGTGGTTATCGGGACAGAACCATAAAACCCCTCTTCTTCCACAATTACGCTGCAATTCTCGAATCCAGCTGGAGGAGAATCAATGAAGATTTTCAATGTCGGAGGAACAACTCTCTCTCTTGCACTCTTTGTCGATGTCTCCAACTCCAAGTAACCTTCAATTTTCTCCTCTACCTGTTTCTGCATCACTTGTATACTTCGTTTGTGTTCCTTAATTTGTTTTTGCTAGTTACTGTTTGATCCAAAATTTGGGATTTTTCTGCCTTTCACTGATTAGGTTTCGTAGTTTTTGCTATACTAGTCTCTTTATAAGATTCCAAATTGTTCATCTTCTAGTAGTACCCCAATCATTAATACACTGCCTCATATATTTACACCACTTGTAAAATGAGGTGAAATCAGAATACCTTCTATCGGCAAAGTTCGAATATGTCGAATTGTATCCTTGTATGATCAGCTTCTGCTTCTTTGGTTTGTTGTAGCTGAATGGTCGATTCACGAGACCGAGAAAAATATGCCCCTGTTACTTAGCTGATTTGTAGACGGAAGTTACGTATGTATAGCAGAAATTTTATAATACTTCCTAGTTACATTATGGATAATCTGGGGTGATAAATCAAGAAAACACCCAGAAAGAATTTACAAGTAATACCATAGGATTTGGATGCAAAGTGAGACTCACCGGAGATTAAATGCTCGAGTTCTGCGTGATTTTATATTTGGCTCATATTGCCCATCCCAAGTAAATGGTATAATGCTTCAGTATTAGTCATAGACAAATCGAGATGATTAGTAGTACTGTATGTCAGCTAGCATGAGAAAAAACTTTGGTTGTGATGCATGAGAAGACATCTTGTAGCTTCTGTATATGAGATGACTAAGAAAATTATATGATGTCACTGGTTAAAAAGCTATGCTGCGTTCTTTCATGTAAGATTCATAGAATAATCTCTTGTGTGCAGAGAACTTCTTGATTTAATGCAAGCAGGAACGCTGTCACCAGAAGTGGCATTTCTGAATGCTTCACTAGTGAGTTCAACTTTTGACTGTACTACATCTTTCCTTAACGTTTTTCATCTTCACTAGTAATCCTTGGTTCTTATTCTGTGTATTTGAGACAGATTCCAGATGTCTTCCCTCTTCTTGCTGCTGCGCATAAAACGCTTATTGCTAAATCAAGAGACTCATTGAAGACTCGCACTCTCCATTCAGAGCTCGTTTACAATTATTCAGGATCTAAACATGTACTCCTACAGCATTACTTTTACCTCATTTCATCATGCTTCTCATGTTTGGATAGTCATATCTCACTGCTGTTTATACCAGATTTCTGAATCTTTGAAAAGGTGTGGCATTTCAGACAGCACTACCTACGTCCTAGCGGCTCGTTTTGGTGCATCAGTTGAGGAGGTGAGGCCATTCTATTCATAGTTGACCTACTTCTATGCCTCATATTCTCTGACAAGCACTGCAATTTCTCTCTCCTCTAGATGACACTTGCGAAAGAACTTGTTAACGGGACTGAAATTGGCCTGGAGGAATTGGAAAGTCGTGCTAACCAGACCCAGATATTGAAGGTATCCTGACATCCCTTGTTTAACATGGGCATATAAGAGTACAATTATGAATTATCTACGGTAACATGCACTATAATGCATTTTGGTGTCCGGTCACTGTTTTAATGTTTGTTTCCGGCATCCTTCTCCAGCACTACAAAATTCCAGCACCAGAGTTGCGGATATCATCAGTTTCGGATGCTATAACATGCAGGATTGCTGCACGTGATGCATTATAGGATAAAGTAATAGTCCAAGATGTATCCGTTTAATCCCAGATGGTAGCATCTTGTATCAGCACACTAAACGTTATGCTACTGGTTATGAACTGTGCAGTGTCGTTTATAAGCACTCACATGATTTCCAGAGCGGTTATAGCATTTTTCTTTTCTCCAGCTGGTGTTTTCTTGGAATTGATTGAATATGCTTATCCTTAAGTTGAATCGATTTCATTTGTTTTTATTGGTGGTGGCTTGATATTACCTGAATAAATTTAGTTGAAAAATAATAAATGATCCAAAAACATAAATGTGACAAATTCTTAGTTTTAGCCTTCATTGGTTTGAGATCATTTAGCTAAAATTGGTTTTCTTTGTGTGTACTAGTGAGATATCTTTTAATAACTGTCGAAAAAGAGTTGATAAAAATCAAGCTAAACGTGTTCTCTTGTAAAACTATTTGAATCACCCATAATTTCATCTTGTATGCATTGAAGCGATAATCTGAACCTCTCATACAGTTCTTTTTCTTTTTTAGGGGAAGTCGATATCTATTAATCTGAACAAACGTTAGAACAATTACAAGCCAAACGGCAAAATAGAATCATCATGACTATCTATTCTAACATCCTTGGCTAATCTATGTGCTATAACATTCCCATCTCTACCAATATGTTCAACTCACATTAGTAAAAGATGTTAACAACAGAAGTCCCTCATGTATAAACACACCAGCAGGCAGCGTGGGACAAAACATTGTCCGCACATCTGAAAGACTTCATGACGAGATGTTATCGCCTTCGACTATTAGATTCTGCCAGCCTTTGTTCCGTGCCAACTTAAGACCTGTGACTACAGCTGCTTCCGCTACTTCAGGTTGGTCCAGAAATGGGACTGAACAGTGTTGCCAAGAAGTACTTTGTAGTTCAATATGAACCTTCTCTCACAAGTTTTGAATTCCGTCAATAGGAAATCACGGAGTTTATTAGAGTTATTGTGGGAGACGACATACATATGCCGGTGATTTACAAGGCATATGAAGTAATTCTGATCCCTATAGATTACAACTACACTATGATACATGCATAGGAGTGGTGCAAGTCTGAGACTAATAGAAGGACGATAAATCAACTTCCTGACAGCGTACCAAGCCAGCAGATCCTCCATAGCAAAACCATCTCTCACTGCCTTTGTTGACACTCCATCGAACTCTATGCATTGCCACACTCTGAGGAGGGAACACGTCAAATGTTGGTTCTACCTCTCCCTTGGATTGCTGTGCACTTGACTTGCTCTTGTTGTTGGGCAACTCTTGCTTCGTCAAGTCATCTCCAAAGTTACCAACTAGATCGTTCTCATTGACTGAAATGCAGAAAACCAATAGCAAAAAAAACAGAGTAAACAATCAAAACCAACTTTTATGCACAAATACAGAAGTGTGTTTTTTTTTTTTTTTAAATATTCTTACCTGTACTTTCCTCTGGCCTTTTCTCTTGATCTTTTGGTTTAAGTCCACGTGTCATGCCCGGGGTTGTTTTGGAAAATGAGCTATTGGGCAATGGACTGGCAACAACCATGGCGCTGTTCTCTTCCAACACCGACCCAAAAAGATGATGTTGAACTTTGTTTTCCCTACGCGGATCTGTCACTAATCTAGTTGTAGGCTGCTTACAAAAGAATGTGTCAGTGCAATTGGGAGAAAATGTATGATTACGTTCTTTGTGAGTTACTTCCCAACACATACAACATTCAACAAAGCATGCGGCCATCAAGTTCAAAGATAACAAACAATACAAATGTGGATTTTGCAACGATTATGTGGTCCTCACACAATCAATGGATTTCCTGTCAGGCTTATCAACAAATATCATATGGAAAAACTATTTATTTGGTTCGAAAGTCAACCGCTTCTAATATAAGTAAATATCAGTTAAATAAAAGTGTTTTTTCAAATTGTTTATATCAAGTGCACAACTATATGCAAAGTATCTAAAACAAAAAGAATATCACTATATCAGTTAAGATGTTCAACACGTCATAAAGTGCACATCAAATAATGTAAAAAAATGGGGATGAAAGGTTATAAACTTGTTCAAAGTTCACCTTGAAGCAGAAGGTGTTCCCATCTTCACCACAGTATGCGACTACACCTAACAGTTGAGAAAACAAAGCAATGAGTGACAAGAGTCTGAGGACATGAACAAATTAAGATACGAGTAATTTAAAACACAACATACAATACAGATTTGAGGAAAAAAATTCACATTAAACATAAGCAAACATGTATAGTCCATGTCAAGAGCTCAAATGATCACGAGGGCAGCCAAAAAAGTAAACACAAAAAAGCAAAATGGTAATCAATGCAGATAACAAATGCAGTGTGTGGAAAGAGACTACAGCTGTTTCAGTAAATATTCATGAGAGTGACCGGATGGATTTGCGCGGTAATACTTTATCTCACTGGCTTTCTATTTTCTCTAATAACACTATGTTTTGTTCAGAGTAAGATCAACAGTGGGTGGATGAAGCATAAAGTTTGGTCTTACAAGAAATGGCTTAGGAATCTAAACATGTGTTCTGGTTTTGTGTGTGGTTTTGTTCTTACATTGCAGCATCTCGTGAAATTTAACAGGCCCTTTCAAAATGGAATTTTCCTTAATCAATGAAGGATTATACAAACAGATTCTACATATGATGACCTTCTATCCCACTACTGGAGAATTAATTGGTAGTCTCAGAGTTATGTAGGTCGACTTAAATATCGACAAACCTGTTAGTTGAGAAGCTTGAGTACTCCATATTGAGAAGGAAGAGCAGTAAAAGGTATGGAGGATCCCTTGTTTCGAGTTTGGAGTTCTTCCAGCAACTGGGATTTCATTTGATAAAATTTTCAGCAAGCTGATTAACCATACCGTTCCATCATCAGTGCACCCAAGCACACATCTAGAGGGAGAGAAATGTAACACAATGAGAGTAAATATAATAAGAAAATGCAATAGTAGTTTCGTGATTAACCTATACCTTGGATCATGCAGCCAATCCACACAATAACTTACTCCCTTGATGTAGTGTGACCACATGGGTCGAAATGGATCTCTGGAAAAACAAGAAAAGTTTTAGCATCAATCAAGTAGATAGAAGTTGTTTACTAAAATATGATTACTATCCACAGTTCCTAAAAAATTAATTACTAGTACTATGCTATTAGTAAGTGTGTGATCTATCTACTCTTGCAAGAATTAAATAACAAACAAATGGCCTTCACGCAAACTACCTTCTTGACAAAGTACTTATCTAGATTGCCAGAAAAAAGATTCATGTTCCCTCTTTGGTATTGATATTGACATAAGCCAAAGAGAGAAAGGGCTAACTTTCACCTCATGGTGAAAGTAGGATCAAACACATATTGACACATAACTTGCACAGTTTTGAAGTTTCGTGGAAGGGACAACTAATCTTTTTTCCTAGAAACAACTCTACAGTATACAGCTAAAAATAATAATCTGTGCCACAAGATGTTAAGTTCACATCACTTCTGGTAGTCTAGTATGATCCAAATAACATAGTACTTGAAAACTACATGACATATTCTGCGAGTTCAACTCAGACCACATTACGGCACTAATAATCATCAATCGAATTAGGTCAAAGTAAGGACATCTCTTCTGTAGCAAGTAGCAACATAAACATAAAAGGAACTGGTGAGAATCAGTTTGCATTTCAAGTTGATACATACCGTATGTCCCAGAATTTGAAGCCCTTGAATCCTGCAGTGACAATAATATTTTCACTCCCAAGTTCACTGCAATTTTACGATACCTTGCATTAGCAGTATAATACAATACTACTTTAAATGGACTGAATTCAATTATAGCAAACATTAGCATCTCACTATGTATTTTAAATTAAAGAAAAAAGAAGAGAGAAAACAATAAAATATGGTGATCCTATACGAGAACAAAATGGTGCAAAGTGAAGCCTTCTGTCCCACTTTCAGAATTAAACCCAGCTGATAATCTTTCTATAGAGGGCATCTTACTATCTTAGAGAGCACATAGTACATATTTTCATGAAGTAAACTAAAACTGTGCACTTCCCAGAAAATTAAGGTTAACAGTTAAAAGAGAGATAAAAAAAAAAAAGTGATTAACAGTGTAACAAACCTTTGTGGTGGTGTCCAGGCAAGTGATCTAATAGGGCCAGTATCAGCACTAAAGAAGAGCAGTGGCCTAGTCTCTGATAAAAAAACATGGAAATGTTACTAAAACAAATTTATCTAAATAACCAGCATTCTCAGTCATACTGGGTAAAGAAACAAATCAAAGGGTGAAATATGGATTCCTTAAAGTAACTCTACCTGTTGATGGGTCGGTAATTGAAAATTTCCATACCGCAACCTGAATTTAGATACGTACACAATGGTTATGGTCCAAACCGAGATCTTGAGAAGGCAAAGTAATATGCATATTATCTTTTTAGGAAAATTTATGAAAGACATGAATACTAAAGCTCTCGATAGTAGTCAGCCACAGAGAACGCATGGTTTCCCTAACTAATTTGTTGTAAATTGCAATGATAGAAAACTGCAAAATTTAAGAAAGCAATGCTGGTTATAAATAAAAAAACATTATGATGCTTACAAGGAATAGCGCAGAAAAACAAATTAAGAAAATCTCACCGTTCCGTCATGACATCCAACCAAAATCATATCATGTGGAGGGGACAAGGACCACTCCATTGTAAGAGGAATACTGTGATTGGAATGCAAATGCAAGTTAGATATTGGAAGACAATACGTTTATATTGCTGTACAGAAACTCATTCATTATCCACATAATACCACTACGTGGCTACGTGATACGTTAAATGTAATCCATATAAACCTCAGCAGGGCAGACACAGGATTTTAACTATCACCCCTTGAACCTCAAGCTTTTGTAGAGAAAAACGTTGTTACTCCAGATTAGCAGTTGAAAAGTCAACAACATTCTTCCTCCTCTACTCAAGTGAGGAAGAATAAACGAAGGAAGAAAAAGTAACATTATGTGATGTAGGCCAGACGAGAACACAATACATCAACCAAAGAAAAGTTCAAGACATCAACCTCTTCCATGTTTGGAGAGAACTTAAGTTGACATTACATATGACTTTAAAGTTTAAAGTGAGAAGAAAATACTAACAAATGCATCTACGTATGACTTATTAGATTGCTTATAAAGTAATGTTGTTGATTAAGTACCTTCGCCTGCCGCCAAACTTGAGCATTGAACATTTAAATATTGGCTGCAACTTGATGAAGCGAGGATCAATACGCGCCTGGAAAGCAGGATATATGAACTTCACCGTGCGAGGAAGAGGGACCTCCCAACTGCATTTGATATGCAATATCATTAGAAATTATTAATCTAAATATTATAGTATGATTACTTGCAAAAATAATTATGCTCATGGAAGGCCATTACTTGTGCTATAGATAAACAGAGCTATTACAGTATTCTGCACACACGTCATTGGTTTTTAGTCTGAGAGTATGCATAAGACCTCAATTCTGATAACATGGACAAGGGTGTTGTGGCCCAATAACAGATTATAAGAAAGATTTTTCAAAAAAGGGTAAAAATCACACGTGATGAGTTCCTATCTTGTGCAGCCTGCCTCTTACATTAACTGAAGCGTTTTTTTTTTTTTTTTTAAACGGAATGAACCAGACTCAGATAAATAAGCTAAAAAAAAAATCAGAACAGTATTAAAAAGTAACTTAAAAAGAAGCTAAAAGTATAATCAAACTTCAGTATTTCACAATTAACTTCAGGCAACATTGGCAACTGAGAGTGGAAGAACAAGATCCATGCATCAAACCACAGTATGGCATAAGTGACTTGAGTACGGAAGTTTTATTATTATGCATTCACAATCTTTGCCCAAATGTTTATCAAGAGAAGATAAATATTAGTTTGCAGAAAGTCTCTTTTCATGCAATGACAATTAGAATACACTTGAAAAAATTGCTGAAATTCCAAAAGACTGTCTTATGTAAAGTGCTGTGCCGCTGACCCTTGCAGCACTGGAAAGAGGTTATGGACAACATCACATATAGGATGCAAGATGCCCACTGATTCAGTATAGAGTAATGACTATCAAGTCACAGAGCATTAGGGCAATAAGGACATGCATAATGAGTGTGTGTGCATGTGTCTGTGCCAACATCGCATGTACTGGGAGACAAAAGAAAACGACAAAGTGCAACATTCAGATATTAAACTCGACGCAACAAAATCATTACAAGAAAACTTACACTTCCAGAGCACCACTTCCAAGCAAGACAGCAAGATAACCCATTTTCCCAGTGGATCCAGGTTGAGAAGCATGGACTGGACGCCATTTAACATCCCATGCAACCTTTCCATTATGAGCTAAACATAGCATCATCCTAGGCAAAGCAATGTCCCTGGGAATCAAGTTGCCAGAAGCTGTAGCATTATCTTTTGTTCTTTCACTGTCTTCAGTGCGATTTCCATCACTGTCGTCATGTGTTCTTTCATTGTCTCCTGCATGATGTCCATCACTATCATCGTGTGTTCTTTCACTGACTTCAGATTGATGTACAACACTAACTTCATGTGTTCTTACATTGTCTTCACTGTGTTGTTGAAAAATATCTTCATGTGATCTTACATCGTCTTCAATGAGACGTGCACTCATATTTTTGTAAGTGAAGTCCACAGCGATAGGTTCAACATCAAGGGGCTTTCGTGGTCTCCCTTTTGGTCTCGGTGGTGCTTTGTTCTTGGGATTTCCACCTAGCTTTCTCGGTCTGCCTCTTGGTTTCGGTGGTTCATCATTGATCTTCTTGGGATACTTTCTCGGTCTCCCTAGGGTCTTCCCTTTGGGCCTTACTCGTACAACATCCATGGCCGTCTCTTCACGAACAGTTAGCAAGCACCAAATCTGGATGGCACCTCGTCCAGTTAAAGGGGCACCCATCTTGTGATATGAAGATTCAGGAGGATGAGCAGCAACAGCTACAAACTGCAGATATTCATAGTTACAGAAAAAACATAAAACAAAAAAGTCATCCTTTTGGTCTATGCATATGGGACAAGGAAATGAGCAATACTAAACAAAATAGGATTATAAAAACAGTTTTTAGGTTGATAGTAATTGCCATGCAGATATATTACACATCAACAAAATAATTACAAGGTACATGGCCTTGAATATTTCTAACTTGGCAGATAAAGAAAACAATAATTGAGGTTAGCAATTCAACACTCTCCTTGCATTCCAAACTAAAATGTACAAGTTTAATTTGGCAGACGCTCAAAGAATATTTGAGATAAGAAACTCAACAGTTTCCTTCCAAATGGAAACTTCGGTCCAATCAGTTCCAAATTTTAGGCATACATAGCCATATTCTGCAAGTTCTATCTAACAAGTAAATACATTCCACAATCATCTATACATCATAATACGAAGCAATTCCTATAGCTATTTGTCATAATTTCAACTTGGCAGTTGGTATAAGACAAGTTACAGAGCAAAATATATAAACAGGCTGAGGTACCTCACACTCAATCTGACTTTCTGAAATTTGATCATCTTTTGGACACCAGTCTAATGCCCATACAGCACCACCAACATTGATCACAAAGTCTTTGCTAAAGGAGGGAACAGAAGAAAGGATATAAGTACCAATGGTAGTTAAATTGCAGGACGGAAAATCAAATGCAAGTAACAATGATATCCAACTCCGTAACCTACTTAGACTCTGTACCAGTAATGTCGCTCCCAACTTGCTTTCTTCTCTGCAGTAATCAAGCATGACGTGAATACATAAGAATCAATAGATTCCGGGAAAAAACATTATTATCCTGCAAATTACCTTAGGAAATGCAGCAGATGAAAACTGCGGAAGGGTTATCTCACCAATCACATCAGAATCCTTTAAGCTCTGCTGGCAAGCAAATCTGACAACTCGTGGTGCATATTTAAAATCCCTCCACTCTCTATGAGGAAAAAAGAACGTGAAACGTAAACATCATAGATTTCGAATCAGTTTCCTGGAACACCCAACATAAAGAGCACTGACAGTTACATTATTACACATTCTGTACCTCAAGAAAGTAATGGAACTGGAGAACCGCTGAATCTCCTCATTATCTGAGTCGAGTATTTCTGGATGTCTGCATAATTTAGCGATATTATCTACGGATTGCAAGTGATTCTCAACTGAAGGATCAAATTCTGAAATTTCAACTTCTAGTGGAGCGGCTGCATTGGGGCCCTCAGATGCAGGAGGGGGTGGCGATTGCATTGATTCAGAAGGCAATGGTGGCGAAGGCACAGCTTCAATTCCCACAAGAGGGTCCGAATGAGATGCTTCAGAACTTCTTCTCTTCTTTCGTGAAGACATCCTAATTTCTGGCGGAGCAACAGTATTAAGGATAGGAGGCTCGAGAGGCACCTGTGCAGTCTCTAAAATTTTGAGTTGAGCAGGAGCTTTCCTCTTCTTTCTTTCAGAAACATTAGTATGATCTGCAGACAATGGCGGCAAATTTGAACGCTTAGTCCGTGCAGGAGCCTTCTTCTTCTTCTTACTTCTCATGAGCTGTGAAAGGGAAAAGTCCACGTCGCTTTCATCTGAACTCATTCTTCCTGCAGCTAATTTCTACAGCTGCCTGTGAATGATAAAGCATTACAAAACTAGTTTTGTACAGGAACGGTAGTTAACAACACATTGAAATTCAATTCAAACAACAGACAGTTTGTTACAATATATGTGTTCTGAAGTTCATCAAATATAATCAGCAGAAAGCTAACTACACAATGAATTAATCAAAAAACTCGATAAAAAGTCTAGAAATCAACGAACATGCGCGTTTTTGCTGCTAGTCATCGTTTTTTACATTAATTTGCCCTAATTCTTTAAAAAAAAACCTAAATATGAAAAACTTTTGAAATTGGAGAGTGGAGAAAATCAGACAAACCTGGTACGACCGTGGAGAAGAAAAGAAATTGCAACCGTGAATTCCTTCTTGGTTCGTTTATGACAACAATAGCTGCTTAGCTATCCCCTTTTTAATTAAACGCAGTGGTTAATAATTTATAATTTAATTTGTACTCAATCCTAATCGTCTATTCTATTTGTAATTTTAACAATAATAATTCTAATAAATATATATGTACAAATTTCTATTTGTAATTTTTACAATAATAATTCTAATAAATATATATGTACAAATCTCTATTTGTAATTTTTACAATAATAATTCTAATAAATATATATGTACAAATAGAATTGTAATATCATAATATATAATAATTTTATTTTAAAAAGTAAAATTATTATTCATCCGGACTAATTAAGCAAAAACCAAACAAATGTTAATCTTCATACTAGTTCAGCTAACTGTTCTTCCCTAATTAACCCTAATTGTATAGCGCCTATCTCAGCAGGCTATTCTCATCCGACCAAGCATGAGAAAGAGTTCGGGCCGACAAAGTAATAATGGCCAGTGTCCATTGATCCAATATTAAATCTCGAGAATATGTATAATCAAAAAAAGACAAAATCATAATAAAAAAAGACAAATCAATATCATTGTAATGAAGTTTGATGGTGAATTAAATTAATGAGTTGATTGTAGTTTTCAATAGAGTAAATATTAATAGCTTGGTGTTTATGAAGAAGGTCAACTGGGGAAGACACTCAATCCTCGAACATTAACCGGATTAATTAACAAACGTTTAATTTGAATGATAAATATGATTTTAATTTAAAAAATTAAATTAGACATTACAATCTTATTTGTGACGATATATTTACTAAAATTGTTATTATAGAAATTACAAATCGTATTAATAGTTAGGATTAAATACAAGTCAAACAAATGATCTAACAATTAATAATGAATACAATTATATATTTGTATGTTAAACAATTACAATTGTAGTCGGACCGTAGACTCACCCTATGTTCTTTTCTTTTCTAGTCTTCATCTTTGTTTTTATTACACTTTTGTATAAGTCTCATAAAAGTCGTATTATATTTTGAGAGTTAAAAATACTTCTTAATTTTCAACACATACTCCCTCCGTTTCATTAATAATAAAATAATCTTATTTTACATGTTTTTTAAGAAAAATATGTAATATGCGGTTAAAAATGAGTTTGAAATAGAAAAATACAAGTGGCCCAATAATAGATGGTTAAAAATAAGTTATATTTTAGAAGTTATTTCTATAAATGGAAAATGGTTTCACTTTGATGGGATGTCGAAAACGGAAAAATATTTCACTTGTAGCGGGACAGAAGAGTATTATTTAGTTGGATGCCCTATTTAGTTTTTATATAAATACCATGTGTTTTAGTTTTTTACCCATATTAATCTATTTTTTCATGTTATTTATGTATGTTGTACATTTGTATTCAACCGTCTAATTTTTATTATGTATTGTCTAGTTATTAGAACATATTTGTATGCCTTTACGATATATGTCCAGTTTTATAAATGATCTTATTTAGTTTTATTACTTGTATACAAATATCATTATGTTGTCTAATTTATAAAATGAATACTCTAGCTTTTATGTGATATTAAATTTACACTATTGTTTAGTTTTTACATTATATTGTCTAGTTTTTATTTGACGCATTTTTAATGAACTGGCTCAAACAATCTACGAAAATTCATCTAAAGCCAAGTTGCGAAAGAAAAGTATAATTTTCTAGTTTTACCATTTAAAGGGGACTTTCGAGACTATCCAAAATGTAGGGGTCTGTAGCTCCCAAAGACCCGGGTTCAGACGTCAAGAGTTGTGACGAACAAGCCAAGCATATTTATTTAAAACTCATAAAATATTATTCG